>JAPMOB010200603.1:0-20205 GCA_029875015.1 Lepomis gibbosus
TGTGTGTGTGTGTGTGTGTGTGTGTGTGTGTGTGTGTGTGTGTGTGTGTGTGTGTGTGTGTGTGTGTGTGTGTGTCTATAAATCTGTGACAATAAAAGAAAGGGACAGGTGATTATAGTACCAACAAGAAAAAGATGATTTTGTGAGATAATGTCATGCAAGGTCTTATCGTTCCCGTGCTCTTCTTTTTTGTCTTGTAACACATAATTTCCAACAAGTTTATTCACCAAAATTAAAGGCAATCAAGGATCAATCAAGTTCTGCTGTACTCCCAGGTTGGACGCTTGATAACACCGTCTGTCAGGGCAGGGGCTGGAAGAGTAGTGATTTATTTGGAAACGGAATCACCCTCTCCAAAAACACATCTGACTGTGCTTGGCATGTGATTAACTTTACAGACAACGCAAGTTTTTTCTATGGAAGTCCAGCGCTGACAATATTTTAAATGTAGGAAACTGAAACTGTATTTTGAGTAGATACACAACTAAATTTATGGAACCCCTTTTAATATAATACAGTTCTACACAACAATACCACAAATATGGTTTTAGCAATCACCACATGGTTGAATCAACAGCTCTCTCACAATAAGGGCTGAATTGTATTACATTCCACAGGTGTACATATTAAACTGGTAACTCAGTTTAATTGTTGTCGATTGTTTTGCTGAGTTATAAATAAACTGTTGCAGAGGCTCAGAGAGAGGTTTTCCCTGAGTCCTCCATGCAACACAGTGACAGCTTCTCCACAACACAGACTCTTATAGACTGCTACTGCTAGGTGATGAGTCAAAACCTAGCCTAAGTCAGTGAAGCTCTCAGTCATACTGTGCTGATCTCAAATCTGTTTTCCTGTAGATCAACTTATTTAATATAATCCCTGCAGATTCATGATTTAGTTTGCTCTCCTCTTTGTGTCTTTGTTTTGGTAAGTAACCTCTTTAAATGTGACTGTGGCAGCTTTTCACCATAATGATAAATTATTTAATTTTAATTCATTTAGAAACTCCTGGACTTTAATAGCTCCTGTGTTTCAGCAGATTTTCTGCTCATGGTCAAAACTTAATGCACATTCACAATCTCCCCCACATAGGCAATCTGTGTTCTCTGACATGTCCCGAGAAAAATCATAGTATTACTAACGTCATCATTTAATGAGAAGTCTACCTGCCCTTTAATCTGCTGTGCGTTGCGTTTCTGATCCGCTGGCTGTAACGTTATCTCCTTCAGACTGTTTGTGACTGCATGTTGCATGTGAAACAGAAAGTAAACGAAACACTTTTGATCAGACAGAAATCTCACCACAAATCCACACATGTTAACCTCCAGTGCAACTCACAGTCCCAGACAAGGCAACAAGCAAGGCTGTGCTTCAGTTTTTAGATGATTATGCTGCAAAACTCTACCAGCTACGTTACCACTCGTCACAGCTGTCTGGACCTTTGACTAGATATAAAAAGGCCTGGACTCACAGCATGGCCGGGTCAGCTAATTACTATCATAGCATACGCTGGTGTCAATCAAGTTATACAATACAGAAAATGAATGTGTGGCTTGACAAGAATTCTCGTCACAATTTAACCTCTTTTGCCGCGAGATCTCGTCACACCCCTGTTCAATTATAATATCCACAATATATCTGCCTTTGGACAAGCTACAGTTTGATAGCAACAGTGTTTTCCTGTCAGTAACACAGCAACCTCTTTAATATAACTCCTGTCAGCTGTTTGGCCTGGAGTCAGTCAGTAGTGTTTATTTGAGACCTGTCAATAAAACTGACACTTACACCTCGGTGTAAGAAACACCATATATGCTAATACCCATTTAGTAACAGTATATCTGTTACCATTGTCATCCTTCTCAGGTCCCCTACGTAGAGCTTGGTGGAAAGACACTGGTAATGACTGTGTACGATTTTGACCGCTTCTCCAAACACGATGCCATCGGCGACATCAAGGTGCCCATGAACAAGGTGGACTTCAGCCATGTAACAGAAGAGTGGCGGGATCTGCAGAGTGCTGAGAAGGAGGAGGTAAGAGTTATGAAACCAGTTTGAACAGACACACATGCCAGAAGTTCAACCACTCACTAAAAATGGGAAATGAGTGGGTTTGAAATCATTTTATGACACCTGTCTCTGTGTCAAGGCTCAGATTTTTACATCTGGTAGCTGCTGTTTCAATAATGAGAGTAGTGTTATCGGTGCTTGCATAAGTGATATCGCACTGATTATTTTGCTGTGTTCAGCAAGCCATTTGTGCTCGAAATACAAATGTGGTGCTGTGGCTGAGGTAATCCATCTCTCCTGCAAATGTCACTTAATCAGATGTCCACACTTCCCCTTCAATTAATAGAAGTGTGACTTTCCAGGCAACAGTTCAGGATATTCAATTTTCATGGTAAATGTCATGGCATATAGCACATGTTGCCAGGGGAACCTCATTTTTAGCATTACGGTGCTTTGATTCAAATGTTAATTATAACAGTGTTGAATGGCTGCTGATGTTGTTTGAGTTGAAGGGCATTACTATACTTCCTTAGCATTTGGTTGCACAGCTGCACCTGACAATTTTACGCAAGGTTTGAGACACTGAAGCGATGCTCTGCTGTGTTCAAGCCCAGTGGAGAGCAGTTGCAGAGGCAGACCATGGAAATTGCTACTCTGCACCTTCCAAAAACCTTTGAAAAGTAGTTAACCTTTTTGTTATTACATTTCTTAATTGAACGCTCTAATCATAATGTGGCACTAAACATTTATTTGGGGTGCCTAGAAATGACAATACATTGATCCATTTGTCAATAACATTTGTTTTTGATAATGTGCAATGCCAGGAGGTTTAGTAAATGTACCTATTGATTTCACACAAAACTCTACAGTACGGTTTGAGGTTAAAAGAAAAGTTTGACATTTTGGGAAATACACTTGTATATGTGTCACAAGGATAAATTTAAATATAGATAACAAGCCAAAAATGTTAAGAGCCACTGGGTTTAAATACATAGTAAAAAACAAAGAAAGCTCTGTTAGGACTCAGCTTATCAGTCTAAATGCACAAAGAAAGAGCCGCTCTTTCAGGTATAAATCCTTCACCAGTGAGCTCAGTGAAAAGGCAGAATGAATAAAATTTAATACTCTACCTACACACAGGTAACACAATCCTCTTTACTTTTAAGGTCACATATGAAGTACCAAGTTCTGAAGATGCCCTTTAAGTTGAAAAGGCAACTGTTGGCCTTTTACAGTTCATAGAAAATATTAAAGAGCCTGGCCAGTGCGCTTGACAGACATAATTAACCGTCACTCCTTCTCTCGCTGGCCTCCAGCGTAGCCTGTATTTGTGTTGATTAAAAACAGGGCTTCGTCATCAATGTAAGACTATTTAGTCATTGGTTTTATAGCGCAACTGTCAGGATAGTAGATGATAAGTAAAATGGGTGGGGGCAGTACAAAACACACCAGCACACTGATTCTGCTTGAGTTAATAAGCCCTGATTTGGAACTTGATGAAAGACTCCTGAAATAAAACAAAGGTCGATATTCAGGTCAGGTTTTCCCCTGATTTATAATCTCCGCTCAAAATGGCCACGCGCACAGCAGATGTGAACTGAACGACAGTTATCGACTGCGTCTGCTCCTTGTGTTGATAAGGGAAATGGCAAGAGTATGAATCACTCTCTGTTCAGTGTATGATAATGAGGCTGTGTTGTGATTTGTGTGAACCAGTGAAGTGATTGCAGTCACTACGTTTCCAAGAAAGTGATTAGTGACAAATACAAGTGGGAGCCAATATTAGAAAGCATTCAAACCACAACGAGAGACCCAATGTATAGTATAAGATTGAAAACATTCAAGGACTTGATGAACAATGATTGGACCCTGAAGCTATGACTCAGCGGTGCAGTTTCATATGAAGCATTGCATTTGACACAGTGTCTTTATTGACACTTGTTATAGGTTTTGATTTATATAACTTAAACATATATCGAATCCCATTTTCTAACTTTCTTCTGCTCAACCTAAACAAGATTATAACTACAGAGAACATTTGAAAAGTTGTGTGCAATGTATTTTTTGTATCGTGTAAATCTGCTATTGCTCCTGTCATTTGTTGTAGCTGCAGTTGCAGACCTTTCTATCTACTTTAAATGGAATTTATAGTTAAACAAAATTCTGGAGATTGTCATCAAATAAACTTAACATTATAAACAGCTGTGTTTCTCACTTTAGAAAAATGTCAGTTAAAGTAACAGAATCGTGTATTTGATTTGTTTTTTCTTTTCTATACTTAAGTATTTTAAAATAATTTTCCATTTATACAATAAGACAGCAGACAGCTGGCTCACATGATGACTAACCTTGTTAACAGCTTGTCACGCAGACAGATCAGCAGACTGACTCGAATATACAGTATATTAGGTAATATTTGTATATACATATTTGTCTTCTAAATAAATGTCTCCATTCATTTTTTAATTGTAGTCTGCATATGTTATGTGCAGCCACTATAATTTAAATAAACACTCATAAAACTGCTTCTTTTAGACATACACTGTTCAGTATTTGCTACATATTTCATAACAAGAGTACAATAGACTTTTCATTGAGCAGTATTTGTGATGTTTCTAAAAAACAAGAACAAAGATCAGTGTCAGTAACGGTAATATATTGTATCTTCCAGTAGGATTCTGTCTGAAAGATTAGAAAATCACATTGATGCAAGAATGTTTTCCAATCGTTCAGTGTCCCTTTCTTTCATTTCAAATCAATAACTACTGCAGTTCATAGAATGAGCTGTTAGAACCATGGTTACAACATGTAATTGTCACTTACTTACTTGCTTACTCCTATACTGAAGAATTTTAGTTTTACAATTCTACACTGACCACATCTTTCTATCATTGATGTAGATTGTATGCATACCTGCACCCTGATTCAAACTAGAAACTGCAATTACTAAAAACAACTCTATAACCCAGCATCAGTCTTCTGTACTTTAACTATTCATTCACTTTTCATATCGACACACTGGTACTTGCAGCTTTCATCAAAAGCTATCCTTTAAACCAAAAAAATGTCAACACGTCTAGCATGTTAAAAAGCCAAAGCAGAGCTTCAGATTTGGTTGACTGAACAATTTCTAATGTGCTTTGGAGGGGAATTTATGAGTTATTTTTTCCCCTCATCTAGCCTCTCAGTGAGCATCTGCTGTGAGCATGTGATGCAGTAAATTTGGATTTAGTGGTTGCTGTTAAAACTCTTCTCACCTCTGTAATGTCTCTTCCTTTCCAACAGCAAGAGAAGCTGGGAGATATCTGCTTCTCTCTGCGATACGTTCCCACTGCTGGCAAGCTGACTGTGGTCGTTCTCGAGGCCAAAAACCTGAAGAAAATGGATGTGGGAGGCTTGTCAGGTGAGGAGAATTGTAATGGTGTGAGTGTGTGTGTGTGTGTGCCCACTGACTTTTCCTCTGACAGGCCCTTTGTCTGTAATTATACATGCACTGCAACACACACGTTCCCTCCACAACACTGCTAGTTTTTTCTTTTTCTTTTTAACAACCACCCAAACACATCACCGGTCACAAGTACTTTTGTCAAAGAAAAAAAGATGACTTATGCTGACTTTTTTCCCCAAAAGAAATCTTTGATGTTTTGAACAGATGTTCAGATCCTGAAGAAATTGCACTGTCTAGACCTAATCTTGTTTAAAAGAAGACCACTAATGAATACAGCATTCACTAATGAAGACAATATGTTGACCAAAGAATGAAGAAGAAAGATGCAACATATCCCTGCTGTGGTGTAGCTCTAACAGTAAACCTGTGCAGCATGAGGATCAATAGATGACATTTATCACAATACAGTCAAGTCTGAATAGCAGGTCCGATGTCATGGTAACAGAATGTGCGACTTGTTAGCGCAGGAGAGTGGAAATCCATGTACACTCAACACCCCGAGGTTCATGACTGGAGCATACACAAACAACACAGGGTCAGTCTCTCTGTTTCCATCAATCAAAAAGAGGCTGACTTTTCATTAGGGGACAAAAAAGCGTTTTAAATCTCCATGACAGTCACAGGACGATCCTGAATCCACTTTGTTTTCACAGTTGGAGGCTAATTCTTGGTTTCCCTCATAAAAATACTGGGAAGCACAAATTAAGAAATAACTGTGAATTTCCTGTGGGGGCAAGTCAGCAGTGTGGGCAAAGGTGCATAGCAGAGCCAGCTGCACATTACAGCGTTAAATACAAACATACCTTACATTATAATGCCAGCAGGTGAAGGCATACTTACCGGTTCGTCTTGGACTGGATTTTGGAAACCAAGACTGCTGAAAGATATGTTTTGTCCCAATATAATAAGTGTCTTTCCACAGAATTTTGTTCCTGTATGTTCTTTTCTTCTCTCTTTTTCTTATATCACATTAAATTGTAGGTTTGGGGTTGGATTCTTCTGAATTTTAATGACAAAATTATGGATTTTCCAGCCTTAAAGAGTGGGGTTTTTGTTTGGTGTGGTCGTGAGAGAAACGTAATGAAGTCATCAGACAAGTCCAAAGACAGGCTGCATCAAGATTCTGAGTCAGAAATTTAGGAGCAAAATCCCATAATGTGACTGCTGCTGTGACACTATGTTAATGAACCAACCAATCATAAAAAGATAAAGAAGGAGGGCACCCTGCTAGGACATACCATCTATAAAACAGATCTGGCTAGGGTCCTTTGCTGCATGTCATCCCCTCTCTCTCTATTTCTCTCCCCTGCCTTTTTGTCTTTCTTCACTGTCACTGTCAATATAAGCAAAAATGCCACACAAAAAAAGACAAATACAGTTTAGTTGGTAAAGTTTGAGTGACGCAGATGGACAACACAAGTTGTCTCTATATGCAGTTTCTTTTGTCCATTTACATCGTAGCACTACGATTAAGCAGATATTCATTGCACAACCTGACATGCCCCAAAATTGGTATTGTAAAGTCTGTGCAGACTGTGACTTCATCACACCCATTTCTCACAGTGTGACATGCAATGAATTTGTAAGATCGTTATCGCACAGTGTATAGTCGTCTTAAATAAGACTCACCACTAAAATCCAGCATCAGAGCCATGAGGTTGAGGTTTAATATTGTACATTTACACAATTATGTCTGTGTTTTTATTTGATTGTAATTCATACCTCTCTATAAGGCACTTTGGTCAACATTCGTTGTTTTAAAATATGCTCTATACACAAATTTATTTGACTTTGGAGATAAAAACACATTGTGTCATATTCATCATTCAGGAGCTAGGCAGCATTGACTAGCCAGAATCTAATTGTTGATCATATCAGACACACTCACATGCATAAACAGAGCCCTACATGCACACACTCAGAAACATGAATACAAAATCCCACAATAAGCTGCCCACTCTCCCTCCCTGCTGCCTCTGCTTTGACTTTCTTCAGTGGTTTCATTTTAAATTCCCCGGTGTGCACTTCCCTCCCACCTTGACTTTTTCTCCTGCAATTACCATACACCTGGGTCCACTTGCTTTCTGCCTGACAGCCCAGTCTCTCCATATAAGCCTAAACATCCTTCTGTACAGTAACACGGCACACATTAAAAGCTCAGAGCTCCCTTTCATCTATCAGACCAGCGCAAGCAGGCATTTGGCAAAAAAAAAACTCCCCCGCTGCCATTTTCTGCTGATGCCATTAGCTCTCACCTGTGCCCATTTGCATCGTGGGATTGTCAACATTTTGAGTTGTCAGCCATGTCGACTAGCCAGTATGAAAAGGGTGTGAATCTGTTCACTTTGAAGGCCAGGTTTCTCTCTTTCAGAGAAGGGAAATGGTAGGGAAGCCAGACAGTTTGACACCACATGCCGAATGTCACGTTTAATTGGAGCATGTTTTATCTGGGTGTACTGGGCTCTGGGTTTCATGGTGAATTACTAGCATACAGTGATAGCACCATGTATGTTTCTAATTACACACAACCAGAATAAACGCTAAATTGCAGTTTGAGTTTTGATTTTGGTTAGTTGCGACTGCTTTTCTGCTTTGAGTGGACTTAAAAGTGTAGCAGATGGATGAAATAATGGGCAGGTCTGTAATAACAATAATTAGCCTCCATCCACAGGGCGGCTCAGCCAGAGCTTAAGGAGGAGGACAAGTAATTGATGGCCTGGGATCAGCCTTCTCCTCTATTGTCATCCTGTTTACCATGCCTAATTATGGCTCACAGAGAAAGATGTGGGAATTATCATTAACCAATGTATAATCAGAAATAATTCTTTTGATTGGCTCCTCATGCAGCATCCCTCCAAATCTACCTCCATGCAGTGTCTCTTACAAAAACAGACTTTTGAAATAGTTGTTTTAAAAAGTACAGTTGACTTTTG
This sequence comes from Lepomis gibbosus, assembly GCA_029875015.1. Taxonomy (NCBI): domain Eukaryota; kingdom Metazoa; phylum Chordata; class Actinopteri; order Centrarchiformes; family Centrarchidae; genus Lepomis; species Lepomis gibbosus. Next base: position 8,389 of record JAPMOB010200603.1, read on the forward strand.
TGATCCTCAGTATTCTTAAGTGCAGTGATGCACTGAGCACCATGCTCTTTTAGCTGTCGTCTCAAAATAATCACAGTCTCATTGCAGACAAGTTACTCCTCTCTCTGCTTTAGCTGACTCCAGAGCAATGTATAGTTACAATACATATCCATTATGTTGAGTTGTAGGCAATCAGATTGCAAAGAAACTCCAGTGGGCGGTGCATTTTACAGTTTTGCGAAACAGACTTAAAGACTAGAAAGTGAGTTATAAAAGCTAGTAATTGCAGCAGCAGGCAGAGTCATCATCTACTCTTTCAACCTCCCACAGATTTATTGTGTAATTTTGTGCTAAGGGGCAGTAAAATGTCTGTTATTGTCTGTTTTAAAGTGTGCATTTTACAGTCTTTCAAGCGACTATAGTGTATCCCTGGCATGGTGCACCTTCAAAGGTGAGTCAGACTCAAAAGTGTGTCAGTGACAAAGGCTAAGTGTCTGTAAGCGACTCAGAAAGAGTAGATGCGGGTTTATAGAGCTAGTGGCAGCAAAAGTGTTTTGTCCCATCCTCTTTGTACCTCTGAAGACTTCCCAGAGGGCTGTGAGGCAGCACATAACCAGGTAATGGCCCACAGTGAGGGAGGTTATCAAAGCACACAGGCGCCATGTCGGCGGTAATGAAGCCGCACTGCCCCGACCTGGTGCTCCTGCTCACCATCAAGTCTCTCGGCTGGAGGGTTTATTTGTTTTGTTCCCCTGGCTGGTCGGACTGAGAGGTTTTCTCCCAGTCAGTGAAGAAACCGGCAAAAGGGATCTTTAAGATGATGAACAGGCCCTGAGAGAAGAAAGCAATTTGTAAGTGTTTAGGAATGCAAAATGTATTTTGTCAGTGTCCTAAGATGTTGATAATAAGCAGATGAGTTACAGGAATATTCATAAGCTATTAGATAATTACGATTCTCATTGTACAAAGGAGACTACAACACAATATCATCATAAAGATTTCCTTCAAATTTCGTGGATCTGCACCTCAAAGAATAATTTTACTATGAACACTTGTGTTTGTGTGGTATGTGTGTCATTCACTGCTGAGTTGAGTGTGTAAAACTAAACTGACAGTCACCCCTGGCTGCACCCACCATGCAAAATCCAAAATGATGGGAGGAAAGCTAAGATGACAGCCAGCCTATATATAACCCTGCTTCAATTGGTGTTCATTTGGCACAACTTTGCCAGTGCCCGCAGTGGCCACACTCAGTGAACACGGAAATATTTGAGGGAGAAACGAATTCTTTGTTTGGTTTTGTATTTCTGTGCACATAATATATTATTGAAGCTTCAACTGTGAGAGGCACTACCCTCACCAAAAAAATCCAGATGAGTCACAGCTGGCAATCAGTCACAGGTTGAAGTACTAACTGTAAGTAACCACTTTAAAAATAGGCTTTAGCTTTAGTAGCTCTACTTAACTCTGCAGCTGATTTGGCTCAGATCTCATCACTTAACCAGAAGTCTATGTCTAGCCTCCTGGGGGAGATGTGTGGATCACTGACAGTGCGTCGCCTCATAAAACTATAGCCAACATCCAGGACTCAGATGAGTAAACCTCAGGATAGTGAAGGCGAACCTCTGTGCTGTACACATATGTGAGGAAGCGCTCTTGCATCAGGAGCGCTGGCATTCATCCATGAAATGAGAGAGATTACACCCGCCTTGGATAAGACACTAAAATGGGCCGGATATGAGGTACAGCGAGCCTCCCAAAACTCAATAATGCCAAACTCTCATCTGCTGGCCAGAAAGATAAGGACTGTCTGGATAACAGTGATGTGGCGCCACAGGTGTTTTCTTTTTTCAAATGAGAAAGGGTTATCTTGCATAATCCCATTCAGCTGTTGCATTATGTTAATTCAGGGAGTTACCAGTAAAAGAGGATACATGACATGTATTGAACATGTTGTAGCAGTCACTGTTGTAGTGGTATTTTAACGTATACAACTTTAGACAATCATAGATATTATTACAATCGACCGGAAAATGTGATTTTCCACTTACAATTTAGCAGATTAAGCATGGCATTGGTAGTCCTTAGTTTGGAGAGTGGTGTCTTTTTTGACATTCTAAAAACACAAAAGCAAAAGTATAAATAATTAATCTTTGTGTTTATCTGTTCTATTTGGTGTGAGAGATCCATCAGTATTAACCTAGCGTTACTTTTAGCATATCATTACATTATTTTGTTTGGTCAATTCAATTTAAACAACTTTATTAATCCCACTAGAGATCTCCATTGTGTGCAGGTGGTGGGTGCTGTCAGTTTAGGCTACCATTAGCAGCTCTGGCCTGATCTTTTTGGGAATTGTGGAAATTTACACTCCAGCCAACATTATTAGAGATAGCCACTACAGCTTATGACTATCATTGGTTAAAAGCATGCTGTAAGATAAGTAGCCAAACAGGGTTATGTTTGAACAAAAACAATCTCAGAACAATCTTAGATTTTCCCTTATCACACCTATACTACTAGGACTCTCAGCTCTTACCTGCAATCCAAGATGAAATCTGCTTCTTTATTTCCATGTTGTCTACATGGATCAACTAGTAAGGATTTTGTATCCCTTTTACAAGATTTAAATTTCAATATGGGTCAGCTGGAAATATTAAAAAGTAAGCGATAGATTGAATTTTAACTCAGGAAGCTAATTTAAGCTTTAATAGCTAGCTGGCTATAGCTATAGCTGGCTATTATGATACCTGCTAGCGACAGTTGTCAGTTCAGCCAGCAAAATAGACAGTCGGCTATAAATAAAAAGCTTCTTTTATCTGAAATGTCTTTTTGAATTCAATGACATATTATTTCAAACATTACAAGGAATTTTGAGTGGTAAATCTGCCTCCATTATCATAGTAAACTGTATTTGTGACCTGCAAGAACGGAAAGCTTGACAGGCATAGCAACAGTAACTGACACATCCCTTTTCCAGACCCTCTGTGCCCTTTGCCATTTCTCAGCTTTTGTGCTAGACTTTCTTTAGACGCCTGTGACACAGAGGTCTGCCTACGCTAGATTAGTTTGAAATAATCAGAAAGAGAACTGAGCAGTTTCTATGAGCAATGACAGCCACCCATGGCTGACCAGACAAAGGAACTACGGAAACTTTACTTACACAGACAATCCAAGGGGGGTACATGTGACAGTACTGGGAACTGATTTGTGGGCGATTGGTGCTGAAATCCACAGAATAACACTGAGAATTGTTAGATTTTAAGTTTAATTGACAGCATTTCCAAACCTAAAGCTTTGTGGCTTAAATTTTCTGAGAATCTGAGACACTGTTTTGAGCAGGTCGTAAAGGGCTCATACTGTTATTTGAGAAGAGGTTATAGATGTTCCTCATTGAGAAACTGATTAAATTCCTACACAAAGTGACAACATGCAACCCAGCACTCCAGCTCTTCTCAGCAGTAGACTAATAATGGACACCCACTCCTTTAGGAGTCTGTTACCTTTTCACTCATGTCTCTGTCATCTATTTATTCTCCCTGAATTTTTGCCACTCTTATTCTGTTTGTGTGGTTCTCTTTCTATATTCAGGTCAGATGCCCTGGACGAGGCTGCCAATCAGCAATTGGGTCCTTATCCACCTAAATTGGATAAAAGATTAAGGGAGCTAAGCTTGTTTAGTGTTTGTGAGATTTCTAGCAATAGCAATGTTGCAACAAAAAACAGATATTTTCAGTGCAGCCCACGCTTCAAAAAATACGATGTGGCATAAAGACTGCATATGGGATCCACAGATAAATCCAGATTATCAGCGCAAGCAACATTTTAACCACTAATTATATGCTCTGATTCAAAGTCTTACTCCTTATTCATTCCGATGCACAGCTCTGCAGTTCAGTAGTTAGGGGGATTTTGTTAGCCTCAAGCGAGGCACTAACTCATTAGTATCTCTAAGATTATTGTGGTTATTTGTTTTTGCCTTTCTCAAGCAGCATGTTGTCTTAAATGATAAACAACACAAAGTGTTTTTCATTCATTTTTCTCTTGTAGCGTGGATAGTCATCATGACTGTGAGCTGAGATCAGAGATCATTAAGCATCATTATGCGGTCTCCGCATGTGGAACAAGAAACAATCTGGTCAACATTTTTTACACAGCAAATCATTGGTGTATTTATAATGCTCTTCCCTTTCTCCCTTTTATGTTATTACCAGTTTTTTTTTCCAAAAAGATGTCAGTCTGCCCCATGTTGTTTTACATGTTGACAGGAATGTGAAGTTCAGAGATATGATAAGCGCAAAGCATAGAAACCACTGTGAGGAGCAACTGGCCACTATGGCTGACTTTAAGAGGCTGATACTCCTGTCAATCAAACAAACACAGCCCAAAACACTTGAATACTGTCAAAGGTTTTACTTCAAGCAGCATCTAGTTACCATTAGGCAAACTGTAGCTGAAGGCATAACCTCATTCAGTATGTTTACATGGACCCGGGAAACCAGGTTATACAGGAAATTAGACAATGTATATGTATTTACATGCACTGTAACCTAGTTAGATGCAGCTGAAGTCTTTGTCATGCATACAGTATATGTAAAAACACAATTAGAAACCTGATTACCTGTATACGTGGCCAAGAAATCAACCTTCTAAATGACTGCAACACCCCATAATTTTCATTTTCTGAATTAATAAGAACCAACCAACCTTAGTAATGGATTTTATTTAGTGAGTAATTCATTTGAGTGAATGGGAAAAGCACATATTATTTGACTACACTGAATATTTGATCTTCAGTCATCTTTTGCAGCTGCCCATATTTGGGCATGTAATGTATTTAGAATCATTAGGATCTCTTTGAGTGTGCAAATTTAACAGGCTCACCTGGTCCCTTTAATGGCCTAATTAAAGCCAAAAAAACAAAAACAATGTTATTTTTCACAGTTTGAAAAGGCGTTTGCCCAAGCTAAGACAATAACGCTCCTCTTCTTCAATTTAGTTTTGATGACAATTTGTAAATAAATGAGGCGGAGTAGCGTCACCCCATAAACAAAAGCAGGTGGTTTGTTGTTTTCAGGCACACACTTTACCTGATTGCCAGAGTGGATGCGGACGGATGATGCAGACCACTTGGGCACCACTTGAGATGTCATTCGGACAGATGAAAATGAGGCTCTTGAATAGGGAAGGTTAACTGAGTGATGTAAACACATAAGACTCTCATGGCTTTATAACCACTGCTCAATGCCCATCGCTTATGACTCTTTTTGTAGGTATTAATGTATCAAATACATTGATACTGAACGTTTGTTTAAAGCTGCTATAATCAATATTTATATATTAACAATGGATAAAATGATACTCGTAGGGATTATCCGAAAGTTATCTGTTTACTAACATGTTCACCATATCAACTTTACAAAGTGATAAAAGGTCAATGTTGTATTTACTGCTTGTTCCACTGCCCCCAAGTGGCCAAAAGTCAGTTAATGCAGGTTAAACTCTTATCTGTTAAAGGACTGACAAATATCTGTAATTATAAATAGCGCCTTAAAATTGTTGTCAAAGAAGTAAATGTGTAAAAAAAAATGTGTCTTTGCCTGCAGATCCATACGTGAAGATCCACCTTATGCAAAATGGCAAGAGGCTGAAGAAGAAGAAGACGACAATCAAGAAGAACACCCTCAACCCTTACTATAACGAGTCATTTAGCTTTGAAGTCCCATTTGAACAAATCCAGGTACAGTTTCATCCATTTACAGAAATTGAGAGTTTATAAAATATCCATTCTCAACCCTAACATTTCTAAAAGGTAATGTGCTATGCTGTAGGGACACATTCTATTGTAAGAACCAGCAAGTATTTGCGGAATATAAGCCATTGATAAGTGGAAGCTCATTTACCAAATAATCAGTTTAGAGGCTTTTCATCAAAACAGTATAATCAAAGGCACTTCAGTTTAAATTGGCCTTGGTTTTGCAATTCGACAAGCCAGTTGCTCGGTTGATGTTATTCTCTGCACTTGTTATTGGATGTAGCATGTATCTCAGTGCTATTTATTGCATCGCTTACAAAGATCACCGTACACAACATGATTTAAGTGAGTACAGCAACAACTACAGTATATCTAAGACAAAGAAGGAGTAGAGCATAAATCTTTTTCCAGAACATCACGAAAAAAAAGGATAAGGAATGCACAGAACGGAATAGCAATGAACAACATTATCTCTTCAGGCAAGCCAGTAATTGAGTCAAATTGATTATGCCTGTTACAGCTCACAAATCACGGGTTTTGGGTCCATGTGCCTCAGATTCAATTTCAACTGTGTTGATCCCAATCAACCCCATCCAAATCAAACCTTTATTTAGTGCCGCTGATACTAGTAAGATGGCTGAATTTACATTTCTTATCTCATCACCAAGAGCCTAGTTTGTCTTTAAATAATTAGTGCCGCTGATTGAATCATAAACTTGTCATTGATTAGGTGTACTTAACGCTTTTCTGAAAGCAGTGAGAACATTATACGAGCTAAAAACATACTTAAATTGCCTGCTTTACCTGTGACCAATCTGTCAAACACCAACTAGGCTCCTTACAGAGGTTGTTGTAAATGTCAAACTAATTTTACTTTTTAAATACCCTCAATAGCTCTTAAGCTCTGATAGCATCTGATTTTAAATAAAGACATCAGAGCTGTGGTTATTTGTAATTACAGACTTACTCCCACAATATGAAGTTGTAGGGAAATCAAATATAGTGTAATTTGTTAATCGATTTCTCAGGCAGATCTTTTCCTCATACTGTTAACATTTACAAGAACGTGTACAGACTGCTTATAAATAGCTGCAAATTAACCGTTTTTATCTGCAGAGGCAGAGTACTGAATTTGAGCTAAACTTGACCTAGACTATTTGTGTAATTAATCTAAAGATTTTAATTGTCTCAAAGCTTGTGTGGGAATTTCAAACAGTGCTGATTAACAGAAGCTTTGCTATGGACTTCCACATCCTTCTTAGTCATACAATTAGTTTTAAGTGCTCAGTCACACCATTTAGATTAATTTGCTTTAATATATAGGCTCTTATATACCAACTTTTACCCCATATTACCCCAAATAGAACTGTAAAACTGTGAATTTGTCTCCTGGTTTTTTAGTCATTCATATATGACTTAACTATGCAATATGAAATGGATGCAAAAATCTAGACAAGGTATAACATATTTTATACAAACTCACTCACAGTGCTTAAATAATGCATAAAATAAATAACAAATTATTTTAAATGAAATAATAAATAAATAAAAATAATAATAAATAAAAAATTATGTGAGAATACGTAAGATATTAAATAAAGACAAAAACTAAAAGGTTGAAAACAAATTAATAAATTAATTAAAAGATTTGTAAAGGAAAAAATGAAAAATAAATAGGATGGAGTTTAAGATTTAAGTGCAAGGTGGATAATGGTGAGATTTCAAGTTTAAGATAATAATGTGATTATTATTGATAAATCATTCACCGCAATAGAAGCAGCAAAACAATACGGGCTGGTCAGTGATGATTAACAAAAAGAGACTGGTAATTTCCAATCAAAGACAACCATGATTAAATTAGCAATTTGAACGTGAACTATCCCTTTAAAAACCATCTAACGCTTACTGGCCATCTGGGAACCTTATTCAGCATTTAATTACATGCCGTATTAGGCATGCTCTTTTATAACAGTGGCTCTATGCTCATGCAGGTGGCAGTAACCCCGTCTCATTGTGCCAGTGGATCGAAACTTAATCAGGGCTCCTTTTGCACTAATTCATATTCTCTGCCAGAGACCGATGCCCAAGTCATTCCTTTTTACAGTATCCCTTTGAAAAAGCACATGCTGCATGCATGCGAGTCTGAGTTTTAGACCTCTGAGAAATCAAAAATTCTGCAGTGTCTAGCTTTGAAAATAACCAAGGCCTGGTTTAGAATGTCATTACTGTTAATCAACATTTATCTGAAGGAGCTTCTCATTCTCTGCATTACTGTACTACTTAAAGTAAAAACCAGAAACTTTTTTATAAAGCTTATCACACAAATGCATACACATTTTCTACTCTACAATAACTGATGTTTCAGTGCATACTGTGCTTATCAGGGCTTTTAAATATACTGTTCTAATCCCTCAGCATAGAGTAGATCTTTCTCAGGAAAATTCTCAGCCGTACAAGTCATGATTTTACGTTTCCAGTATGTTTGGAATAAATAGAGAACAGGAACTCAAAAATAAAATCAAGAAAGGCTTTCAAACAGGCAGTTAAAAACAACTATTGCAGAAAATCAATATAATAAGGTTATGGCCAATCTGGGTAGAAGTCCATTTAGTAGTTGCCTACTTAACACAATCTTACTCAGGAGATGAAGTTGCCAAGTTGTCATGGAATAAATGTTTAAATTCCCAATTTCCTGAGCATGTTAAGGAATGAGTATTGACAGTGAAGGCACATTCTTGACGGTGAAAACAATATTTGGCAAAAACAATCGCACCAGAAGGTCCCATTAGTAGCTGTTCTGGAGCTTTTGATCATATCACATGACCCTTCTTGGCAGTTTTCAAATGGATTATGATTTAGAAGGTGGCTTATAAAAGAGCACTGACTTAAAACAGAGTGTTATTGTAAATTTATAAATGTGGCTTTTTAGAGACAAGCATATATATGTCTGTATGCTGACGACACCTTGATTTACCATCTCTCTTCTCTCTCACTCTTCCCTTTCTACAGAAAGTGCAAGTTGTTATAACTGTTCTGGACTATGACAAGATCGGCAAGAATGATGCCATCGGCAAGGTTTTTGTGGGCCTCAACAGCTCGGGGACGGAGCTACGCCACTGGTCCGACATGCTGGCCAACCCCAGGAGACCCATCGCTCAGTGGCACGTGCTGAAGCCTGAGGAAGAGGTGGACGCTCAGCTCTCCACCAAGAAATAGGCAGGACCCTTTCAGCACCTGCCTTGTAGTACTCTTTAGCCAGTATGTGTAAATACCTCAGTGATATGGGTCCATCCATGTAACCCCCTTACTCAGCCTCTCTCAGCTTTACCGCTCCTAATATCACAAACAATCCTAATTGTTCAAACTTCCTGTGAGATCCCACCTTCTGCTAATTTCTATCGGGTTCAACTTTTCTGGCTTTCTCTTTTTCTTTTTGTTCCTCTATGTTTCAGCAGTTTTTGTTTTCCATCTCTGTGCCCTTAAACGCCCCGACCAAATGCCCCCTTCTTTTAAGCAATATGATCTGTATAGATAGCGCATGACTGAAAGAATTTATTGTACCACAGTTGTATATATAAGTATGCAGATAAAAATGATTTCTAGTTTATGTGTTTGTATGTTGTTACCTGTTTCCTAATCTGTGTATATCTTGATGTTTTTAATAAGATGTTCTATTTTAAATTATGTAAATGCAGATATAGAGGAAAGCCAATATTATATATCCCAGGATTTAAAAATTCTACCTTATTACCTTATTGCATTCCAGAAAAAAAAAACTCCAACCTGCAAGACACTAGTGGAAATATATTCAAATATTGTAAAGGACGATGTCTGCCTTTAAGTTCAGCAAAGGATCATCACTGATAAGACAAACAGACAAACAAATATATACACACAAAACTCCAAAATACAAGGCCATTAACTACTATGGTTCTGAGGGGAAAAATATGCTGCTGGAAATTATACAAGCACATGATTTCTTATGACGTTTTGTACTTATTTCTCAATCAGAGGACCTATATGTTTAGCTTGATGCACACTCCTTACCACAATAGTTAATGCAACCCAGTTAGCATTTACTTTCTCCATATTTGGCAGTTTCTTCTAAGTGAAATAGGTCCTCGTTTTAAAGGCCAGTGTTCACTTATACTGGCTCGTTAGCTTTTCCAAAAAGGGAAAATATTGCCTCCAAAAAAAGACTCATTTCTCAACCCCATGTGAAAAAAAGCACCAATCTGTAGCCATTGTGTCCTTAAGATCGTTTAACAATATTTTGTTAACTGCTTACTTTGAACAGCCTTGTCGTTGTTGGAAGTATATCGCATTTAGGCCGATCTTCGAGGGGGATTTTAAAAAAAAAGAAGAGTTGCGACTCTGGTTTTAAGAGGACTATTTTTTAGAGCAATTCAACGTCTTGACTATTTTTAGTAAACTGCATGATTTTTTTTACAATCTTTACTAAAGTCTGGGACGGGGGGGAGATCTACTGACACCAGGGGCTGTCTCTTCTGATACGATCCCCTTGCCTTCAATCAGAGGAGAGGAAAGAAAAATCAATAGTTCAAACATTGGGTCAATGTATATGATTACATTGACAGAGGCGAAGCGAGTTTCTAAACACTGCCATTTTCCGAGAGGTGACTTATGTAGAGGCCCTCTCTTCATGCACACTTCCACTTGCTAGTGGTTGTAGCTTTGGTTTATCGGGAACAATGTCTTTGGCTGCAATGGTGCCCTAAATCGCAGTCTTTGCTTTGCGTTGCCTTCTCACAGTGACAATAGAGCTAGCCATGTTTTACTGCCAATTTTAACTTTTATGTGGCTGCTGTTTTGCACTGGATGTCTCTGAACTAGCTTGTTGACTTCCTTAGGAAGACATTTGTGGACAATTGTTGACTGACTTCATTTCAGGACACCTGCAGAGGGAGCCCGAAATCGGCTTAAATAAAAGGAAGAGAGCAATGATGACAAATCACTTTTCAGCCAACAGCAGTAACATCACTTTTGTTTTCTTGTTGGCACAGGACTACACCAAGAGAACACGAAATAACCGTAAAGTTAATGGTCTGCGTAGGCTATTAGTTCATCATGTCCTTTACTACGGGTTCAATTAGCGAAGGAATACGTTTTAATCCATGAAAACCATAAAGTCTCTTATCTTGGAGGAACCTCTTGCATACAGTATACTCGATGCTAGCTTCAGGAGGACTTTCTAAATGTTTTCAATGTTATTGTGTAGTTGATAGCACTATTATGAAAAAGCTACTTGTCATTCCATATGAGTCTGAGGACTGCTTTGTGTATCACTGTGACTGCCGTGTGTGCTTAGAGATGTAGACTTATCAGTAGGTAGCGACAGTTTGTTCTGTAGTGATGTCGTAGCGTTTAATGCCATTTTCCCTTCTACACGCAGAGAAAGAGAGAGTGCGTGGCGTCGCCCGACTTTACGCGGCAAAAAAAACAAAAAGGCAGAAAGACGTTTTAATCTGAGAGCGAGCGGGTGGCTTCACACAGCATTTTGTTGAGCACTGTGCAATACTTATATGTTCATCCCATAGTGTTAACGTGGGTGGCGTTGCCCGAGGGGGAAAAAAAGATTCTAACTCTAGAGATGATTCCAGTCCAGAGAGATGTTTCTCCTTTCCATTGAAATGGTTAGGACACAGCACACATAGATTCAGCTTATAGGTTGGAGCTTGACACCTGTCGACCTCTGTTTAGGGTTCCCTCCCTTTTCGCAGATTTTTTTTCTCTTCTTCACACAGTTCCAGCATCAGAAGTTTCAGGGAGTATTAGTTAAATACCACACGAGATTCTACATTTAAATATCCCCTTAAAATGCCATGTATATATATACATAATTGTGTCAGAAATGTATATCTAGAATGAATATAAAGTGATATGAATATGATTATTCAGACACAAATATCATTTTATCTATCTATCATCAATATACTATATCATCATTATTTAATTTTCATTATGGATTTTTTTTATTTGTTAACTGCCTTGTTGATTCAAAAACCCCTTTTATATTTAAGATGAATACTCTGAATGTACAGTATGGACTGTGTTGGTGTAGA
>JAPMOB010200608.1:0-13687 GCA_029875015.1 Lepomis gibbosus
CTCTCAGACGCTTTGGGAGATAGGATTTCTCAGATAGGTCGTAGCGGCATTGGAAAAAACAAGACAATATTTACTTGCAGTTATTTTCTGTTAAAGCAAGTGAAACTAACCCCACTGTCAGCATTCCCTGTGCTTCAAACAGAACATTCTCAGATGTGCCCTATTTTCTGTCCTTTCTGCAGGATTCGCATATAAATTTCTGCACCTCTGACAGCAGAAATAAGAGTTTCAACTGAATTGAACTGCTACTCCTATAACATCCCCTGCTTGATTTGCCCAACAAATAGCCCCACTGTCACATCTACATCCTCTCCAGATAACCCTCATCTCTGCAAATCACAGGTTGGAAAAAGACAAATCCATAATAATCAGGATTTAAAGGAGGATCAGATGGACAAACACTTTGCAGCTATGAGGAGGGGGGTGGGGCATGCTCAAAGGCAAAGAAGGCTGCATGGAGGTTGCACCTGTGTTTTAGGATCAGACTCCATGTAGGAAAATACCGCCCCCCCTCCCCTCTCCTCTTCAGCTTTTCAAGCCTCCACTCTTTACAACATAACTGGTTCTCTCTGCTCCAGTTTCCCTCTGATCAGGGGAATCCATCACAACAGGGAGGGCAGAGACTTACAGCATCTGACCAGTTGAGGTTTTTTGCTGTTTTCCGGGGCTGATAATTGACGTGCACAATCCAGCAGCAATGCAGAGCTAGGTAGTTAAAGCCTCTAGTAATGAGCCTGTGATTTCACCTTCTGTTAATGCTGATGCAGTATGTTATGTGCAGGCAGCTACCGGACAGAGCTGTCACAGCACATCATCCCATTGTGCATCCAGCAAGAAATGGACCCCTGTAATCCACTCGTTTACTATCACAGCCCAGACCTGCCCTCTCCAGATGGCCACTGAGAGGCAGCATATTTTACATTGATGTAACATAAGAACATGAAAGAGTGACACCCCAGTGTGAAAAGAATGGTTTTAGAGGTGCCGGATGCTGGCCCCCATCTCAAACACAGCTGGTGTACTCACTGCCTTGCTGAGGTATTATATGGATTTAACACAACAGATCTGCTTTACATATCACTGGATTATTAAAATACTTTGATTTTTTTTCTGTCTGTGTTGCAATTCAATCCCTGCTTCATTTTACAGAACAAATCACTGACAGTCAGCCATGTAACTATTATAGGCTCAAATGAAAGAAGCATTCTTTGCCTACCCTTGGGGCTCTTTGTGATTTCCTTTAGTAGCCTGTGATTTAGTCCATTACAAAAATCTGCTAAGCTCAGGCTGCCTCAGCAAATAAAACAGAAACTATATAGAGATAGAAACAGAAGAAAAATCTGCCAGAGCACAGACAGTTCCTACGAGACTAATGTAAAAAAGATTAAAAGCCCATTGATCCCAGCAGAAACATTTATTTTTCAAACCTTGTGATATAGAAAGAATATATTTCCAGAGAAGAGCAGCTCACCAATTTATTTATTCAAACTTTCCTGACACCCAGACTTATAGGAAATTGCTGCAAGATTTCTGCAACGTGATTAATCTTAAAACTTGTACTGTAAGTTCAACAAACGCTTTCAAATGCTGCTTTCCACTCTGGTGATTTCTTCATATGATCACATGTTACACTTCCCCCACTGTAGGATCAAAAGTTCACTGTTGTGTTCTCGTTGACCTGTCCAGTCACTGCTCTGTAACTCTATCAAGATCATTTCAGATTTGGACACTCACAAGACATGGTTTTCAACAACTGACCGCATGTTGGGCGTGGATGATATTATGAAAGACATGCGGGAAACTAGTCAGCGATTGCAGTATACTTCTGAGTCAGACATGGATTAGCAAACATGGTGTGCTCTTGCTGACCTTCCAGTAGCCTTTTGAACTCCCGCAGCATAACAATTAGCTTGTCACAGTGTGCCTCTTTTTTTCCAGAGGTGTCAGAAGCATAATGCAGAGTGACACCTCAGGCATTGTTTGTGATATAAAGACACCTGCTTATGCGATCACTGTGTCACCTAAAAGTTTTTTTTCTCTTAATTGTATGCCATTTAAAAATATAACCCCTTGTCAACCCCGTGGCATTGATTCAAAACTCTTAATCTTAACCTGTAAGAGAGCTGAAAAGATTAGTCGATTAATTGATTACATCAATTATTTTGACTGTCAATTAATCATTCAAGCAAAAATATCAAACATAACCTTCCATCTTCTTGCCTTTTTGATGGTTATCCAACCAAAACAAAAGGTGACCATTCTTTTGCTGTCTTTTGCACACACTGCCTGCTCCCATTAGATCAGCTGAGTCTGTTGACTGTTTCAAAAACACTTAAAAACCCTTCTTTAGGTTTGCTTTTTGATAACTATAAAATGTGTGCTACGAGCGGTGTCTGGTTGCTGAATGCTTTCTGTGGTCGTTTGTATGTGGGTGTGTATGCAGGCTGGTGTATGACCTTTTAAATATTTTTCTCTTGTATGAACCTTGAGTTCATGCTTGATCTTAGGTACAGCACTTTATAACCTGTGTTGTTATAATAAGGTGCTATATAAATAAAGTTTTACTTACTTACCACCACCGGGCATTAAGAAATTATGTTGGGCATATTTTCTGATATTTATAGACCAGAAAATGAATTAATTAATTGAGAAAACAATTTTTAGTGTCAGCCCAGTCTGCAATAATCACAGCTGATTACATTTGAAATGAAAGGAACCACGGTCTAAGTTTGTCTTCTTTATGACCTCAAAGAACAAAAGAAGTTATTTAGCTTTATTTTAGATTTGTGAGAAACCTGTTGTGTTGCAAACAAAAGCTGTGTTAGCTGTTTTGATTTTAGAAATTGATTACTTTTCTATGCAATGCTGCCAGATTAAAAAAGTTCAACTTTAAAAAAAAAAAAGAAGGAAAAAAAAGAAAAATACGTATAGTATATGGTAGTATACAATATATTCCTAGCAGACTTGCATAACTGTGTCATAACACTCTATAGCTTATGTACTACTTTGAGTACGATTAATCAGAGAAACTGCCATGTAGATTTTAAACAGCATTGCTAACAACTGTAGCAAATGCTGATTTCTATCTGCTCCTTGAAATAACACGAGTCTTTTATAGTATTCTCCAGACATCATGAAACCTGACCTCAGCGTGAAAAAAAATTCGTTTATGTCTAAGTCACACAGATATTGTATATGCTTCGATATGCATGTCCCTCAGAGTGGACTGTTGTATTGCTGACATGGTATTTTGAACTGAAAGACATCCTGTAGACCTAACTGAATGTGTCAAACGTGACTGAAGAGCAGTGTTTAATGTTAAAAACGGCCATCTGTTAATGCCAAAGGTTCCTCTTCTTCTAAAGGCTATTAAATGAGACAAATGTTGCACAGTTAACCAGAGAAAGTCTCTTGGTATTCAGTGAAAATACAAATAGAGTAAGATGTATGTTTCATGTGCATGATTGACATTTAAAAAGGGGGTGGTGCATCCCGCAGCACTGTCTTTGATAATAAGGTGTGAGCGTGAATTCTAAAAATTCTATTAAGAGGTGATATGTGGGACTCAGACACTGTGTGGAATTACTGCCACAGTCAGTAACAATATGAATGTAGGAAGCTTGCAAATTGGCCTGTTCATGCACACAGAGGAATGGGCTTGAATGTGCAAACCCTCATTACAGAATCTTCTTTCTCATTTTAAGCAGAGAAGGCGAGTTTCTTCTTTTTCCCCTGGTTTTCCTTTCTTTCTAAAGCCAGACTCCAATCCCGCGAGAATTATGCACCCTGTTTAATTCCAGACGTGGACAGAACCAGACAGAGTGTGTACAGACTGCAAGACAAATAATTAGCGCCGGTGCTAAACAGAACTGATCTCAGTGAAAGACACAACACATCAAGCCAAATTTTCAGAAGGAACGTTAGTGAATGAATAACTGTTTTAGACCGTGAATGATCATCACAGTTTTGTACTTGACAGGGTTTTTTTTTTAAAACCCAACACATGTTGGTGAGCAGCCATGACTCCATTAGCATGCAATATGCCATAAATGAATGCAAGGAAACTGAGGCTTATCTCAGCAAAACAGCTGCCTTTTTAATTTCCTGCTTCTGAAATTCCGTGCTAAAAGTGAAGGACTATCTAAATATTCAGTTTACTAATATAAAATTAGATAAGGTTTTTTTCCACACGCTGTGAAATGCCTTCTCCGGCAATTTAATTTATAGTAACTCACCACTAATCAGTCTCAGAAATAATAAGCAATTTTGGCATTATGCCTTTATTTGTCTTAACTGTCATGAAAACAATCATTGCATATTTATTTTGTTTGCCATTTTACATAGACAATGGAAATAGGTGCGTCCATTTTGACTCCAAGTAAACTAAAATTAAATTCTGAAATTGCGTGAATCACATTCATTCTTCAGACAACATGGATTAATATAATAATGTTTAAGCTTACACTTCTTTACAAAAAACCCTATTATTCTTCACAGTCGCTATTAGCAGCATTCTGGCTAAAAATATTGTAACTCTGCTGTAGCAATATAATACAAAACAACTCTGTGTCTTTGAATAGCTTGAAGCATTGTCCCCTCCCCCCATCTAAACTCTGGTTATCCAGCCTTGACCTGTGTAAATGCAGAGTTAATCACAAAAGGCTTATTCCCACTTTCAGTCCAGCTATTTCTATTATGTGCATTTAAAGGTGAATGCTGCCAGTGTCTGGGTGTTAAAAACAAGCAGCCAGTCTGAATTCTTCACAGCTCTTTTATGTCATGGCTTCTTCTTCTTGGTTGTTGAACTTTACTAGTGTTCTGCGGAGTTGTCCTGTATGCACAGCTGCTGGGACTACGTTGTGCCCTTCCTTTTGTCCTAGCTTGTCACAATAGGTGCAGCGAAAAACTCAAGTTTTTGCAGGTGCAAGCAAATTATCCACAGCCCCAAAAATCACTATGCAGCTTTCATGCTCTGCCGAAAGTGAGGAACAGGAATCAGGCTGTTTTTTTAAGCTGCATGGGGAATCTTGCTGTTGCGTCCTTACACTTTTAACATTTATCACATGAATTTTGCTTTTAGGAAACATCACAAGACTGGAATCCAATAAGGCTCACTCTAAAATCAATTCATAACCAGTCTAGCCAGTAATCTTCAGCATGATGGCAGTCTTTATTACTTTGACCACACACATTGACTTTAAAGTTCCCCAGCCAGGATAACTGCTCCTACAAATCCCACAACTCGCCCCATTTCACATTTTAATGCTCTTAATTCCTTTCAAATTTTCATTATTTTAAGCAAATATGGCCATTATTGCATGTAAAAGCAGCTTGGAGTCATTCCCTCCAATGTCTGCAGTAAAGAGGATTTCACTTGCATTATACATTGGCAGTCCTATTTTAGTTTTTGGCCATGATCACGGGTCAGTTTCTCGATAAAATTTGAGAATAATCCGTCCAAGAGCATAGGTTAATTATATCCTCAGCCGTTGGAGGGAAATTAATTTGCAATTCTAGGGCCTAGAAAAAGAACATTTCCATCCATGCTGAAATATTTATAGACTCCTTAAAACTGTTGAAGAGTGGAATTTAGCGGTGGCTGAAAGAGCAGTTTAATTCGAAACTCATTAAGATGTATGCTATCTCCTCAAAAGGCCAAAGAGGAGCTATTTTCCCGTTAGATGCTCCCAAACATTTGGAAATGCTTATTGTTACTGAAGACAGTAGGGCTACAGCGTTACTAAATGTCATCCGTGTTCATATCCCTGTTCAGCCTTGTAGTCCACTCCATCTTTGAGAAGGGTGCTGTTGTTCATTAATGAGCTGTGGAAATGTCAACGCTGTGGGTTCAGATTAATTGAAGAGCCCACGGACGTCTAATTACAGGGAAGAGACTAACAGATATCCACAGCCCTTAGAGACAGTGGACCTTTCCCCCCGGGCTAAATGATGCTGTTATTGATCATTATATGTAAAACGATACTGTAATTTCTCTGTCTCGGCTGCTGCAATAGAAGCAGGTTAATTGGATCAGACCCTAAAAAGGAAAGAAAAAAAGAAAAACATTAGTGCTGAACGAGTTATAAAGGTTTGATTTGCTCTGTAGGTGCCTTAGCTCAAAGATTGTGCTTAATATGCTATGATGTTAATTAACAGTAAGTTGAATGGGTGTGTAGGAGATGGTGTCTGCTGTTTGGTCAGGTGTTTGTTAAACAGTGGAACGACAACGGAGGCCGTTGATGTTTTACTGACGGCAGGTCGAGCACCTCACACAGTGCGGCTCTCCTGAACAGTTGTGAAACAGGAGGAGACTCGAGCCCCCCCTCAGGAAAAAAAAACTCAATGCCAGAGCCAAAATAACATCAGTGAGTCATAGTTGCCTTCAGGCCACGTTGACTTTATCTCCTCTGTCTCAACATGCAGGCTGGTCCTCTCACCAGGAACTTTAATTAAAGCTAGAGTAGGAGTCGCCACATATTTAACCTTATTGTAATATGTCTGTGCAACTGTTCGATTTCAAATAAATTGAAGAAAAAAATGTGGTCTTTGACTTCCTTTGTGATGCATGACCAGTTTGCCTAAATTGTGTAAATTTAAAACACGATTCAGATGTATGTGACTGTTAAAAACTATATTGATAAATGAAAAACAACCTCACCTTGTCATGTGGTAGTTAAGTTACATTTTGTAGGGAAAGGAGTGAAAGTGAATGGTGGTTTCAGGACTAGCTTAGGAAAAGTCTGGTATGGTCTGAATGCCTCTACTTGCCCATGTATTGTCTACATTTCCTCTCATTTGTGCCAATCAAAGCAAACTAAGGAAGAAACATACCTTTGGCTGATGAACATTCAATGATATGACAAATTACATATTAGCCAAAATAGGTTATCTTTTATGAAGAGCTATCACGTGTCCCGACAGACACTTGCTGTATTTGTCAGGGCATGTAAATCACAGAAACCTCTGGCTGCAAAAAAGAAAGAAGAAAGCAGAAGAATCTCAATGAAAAGTACCCATTTTAAATCAGTTGTTCAGAAGGGTAGGACATACTGCTGTACGTGCAACACCGGTATAGATATATACTATAAAAACAAAAAGAAAATCTTGTGCTACTCTTAAACAGCATGCACTGTTCTTGACCTGTGCAACCACAGAGACAGTGAGCTGCCAAATTAGCTTTGAGGTTAGAAAAAAGTCCAAAAAAGGCATGTAAGTACAGTTACTGAGAATATCCATGACAGGAAACTACGATATCACAAACTTTGCACCATCAGTTAAAGGTACACTTCTTGAATAAAGCAGCACAACCACATTAAATGGTGTTTATGTCACTAACAGGAAAAAAATCTGATTAAATGGTTGTTTTTTAAAAGTTCAAGTGCACAGATTCCAAAGTCGTGATCAAGGAAATAAAATGTCCCCTGAAGCCATAGTTG
Source organism: Lepomis gibbosus (assembly GCA_029875015.1). Taxonomy (NCBI): domain Eukaryota; kingdom Metazoa; phylum Chordata; class Actinopteri; order Centrarchiformes; family Centrarchidae; genus Lepomis; species Lepomis gibbosus. The sequence continues at coordinate 7,437 of JAPMOB010200608.1, forward strand.
GCAGGTTTTTGCCAGTTGGAGAGCACAAAGCTGTGCTGTTGCCTCTTGTTAGTCGGCTGGAAGCATCCAGCCATCCACTTAGCACATGGCTATTATGTCCAGCACCCTGGTGCAGGGAGAGTCTGGAAATTACCTCTTTGTACTTCTGAGCTGCACATTTGATAGCAAGCAAGTTGTTTGCTGTGCACTACCTGAACAAGAACATGAAAACAAGCTTCCTTTTCATTTCTGAACACACACCTTTAGCCATATGAGCCAATAGCAAGACTACTGTTGCTCAGGAGAGGTAGTGATGGTAGTGAAGAGAGGTGAGAAGACCCAGGAGTTCCTGTGTTGGTGACAGATTGGACTACATTCCTGTGAAGAAGGGAAAATACATGGCCTTCCCGTTTCTTCTAAATATCAAACCACACCTGGATGAGCTGAAGGCCCAGTCCAAGTATAACTGGTTTCCACAGCCTCGGGGCTCTTTTCTTTATGACAAAAACACTGCAGTGAAAAACGCTAGTTTCCTCATTTGTTTTAAATGAGACCACTGCGTTTGCACAACTGAGGGGTTTGTGTTGAAGACGCCTCAGGCCAAAAACACAGGGTGGCACAGCTAAAAAGTTGGTTCTGGCTCAACTTCTTTATGTAGAGGTACTGTGCCCTGATTGTCTCCTGATTGAAACAAATGGTTGTCACACAACATGTCAGCAGCACGATCCATGGAGTTTGAAGCTGTTACCATCCTTGCATGGACATACACATTAACTGTACAAGCTAGTACTTATAACCTGCCAAATTTAGCTAATGGATTTTGACCTTTACAGCAACAGGTGCAGCTCACTTGGAGCACGTGGTTATGAGAGGTGAGGAGACCCAGGAGTTCCTGAGTTGCTGACAGATTGAACTTCATTCCTGCAAAGAAGGGAAAATGCATGGCCTTCCTGTTTCCTCTAAATATCAAACCACACCTGAATGAGCTCAAGGGCCAGTCCAAGTATAACTGGTTTCCACAGCATCGGGCCCTTTTCACTATGACAATAACACTGCAGTGAAAAATGCTGGTTTCTTCGTGTGTTTTAATGAGACCACTGCGTTGGCATAACAGGGGGGTTTGTGTTGAAGACGCCTTGGGCCAAAAATGCAGGGTGGCACAGCTAAAAAGTTGATTCTGGCTCAATTTCTTTATGGGGAGCAACGCATTGTCATTGTGCAACACGCTGCACTGACCAATCATATACCAGTAAGCAATATTACCAGGTAACACCTAATGGTTGCATTTACATTGAGGTATTGAGGTAAATGTAGAAGCTGGACTTTTGTCAATTCAGCTTCTACGTGTAGCCTGCAGCAACACACCAACCCCATTGCAGCACCTTGGTTTGTTTTGCTGCAGTGAAAGTCTCTGGAATGAGCATTTCCTCCTCCCACCTGACCAGTGGTGCCGCCAGGGAGGGGGGCAGGGGGGGCCATGGCCACCCTAATAAAATTGGTGGCCACCCCAGTGGCCCTCCCTGGCGAGGGGCATTTTCAGAAAATGCTATATACTGTAAGGGTAGGAATCTCTGGGCACCTCATGATTCAGTTCGTTTTCAATTCAGAGGGCTGCGATTTGATTATAAAATGATTATCGGTGCATCTTGATGCATCTTTTATTTCTATACAGGATCCCTGGATAATTACTAAGCATTTCATTTGAAACATCTTCTAATTAGCCTAAAAGGACTATTTTGCCTCCCCAATTTAAGTTATTAACTTCAGCTCTATGGTCCTTCATTTCTTTAACTTCCATACTCCTCTCAAAATGGAAATATTACGTTAATTATCAGGATATAGCCTACAGTCTGTATATAGGACAGAGCTGTACACCAGTTTAGTCTAAGCTTGTACCTGATTTTTTCCACCCTTGACTAGTAGGTTAGCTGGTAATGACATACAGCTGATAATTAATATTACTTTGTTACTAGTTTAGCTAATGTTACATAAATAAATAAATAAATATTTTTGCCTTGGTAAAGAGCTGGTTTGAGCTGTGCATTTTAGTGCCCAGACAGGGAGCATTTTGGATCTCTGTGTGGATGAGTTACAGATGGTGGGGGCTGTGATGTTGAAGACTCTGTGCCCTAAAGTCCGGAGACCGGTGTGGGGGACAGAGAGCAAGAGGGCAGATTTGTCTTTCGGCATTTGTTTTGGTATGTCACTATGGGACACGCTCCTCGCGCTGTCCCCCAGAAGCTATTTTAGATTACGCCAGTCCTGACCGGCAGACAGACAGTCTGCTCACCAGAGGAGGGACTTCCTCCTACTATAATAGCTTCACCTAATGTTCTTTCCTCAGTCTAAAACCTCTTCTAAGTCCTAGAAGCTAACACTCGGACAGCAGGTGCAGCTAACGGGCTAGCATTGCAGTTCACAGAGCAAGCTAAACACTCGGTTACCGAACACTACTTTAAGCTACCTAGAGTTTAGCAGCTGGCTATCACCAAACAATAGCTACTACAGCTAACCTCCATACTAGCTGCTTACCGGAGCATTCATCATGTCAGGACCTCACCATGGGCAAGGACAAGCCGACTAGGACGTGCAAGTATAGTAACAAGATTGCTGGGGCAGAAACCCACTCTGTGTGCTCAGCTTGTCTAGGGCTGCAATGCGCCCAGGCCGCACTGGCATCCCCGGCTGCTTGTGAGCACTGTGCGCACCTCTCCCTCAAGACTTGCAGATGCAGGTTGGCACGCCAAGCTAGCCTATCAGAATCAGACCCTATGATGGGGGTAGCCAACTCCCTGCCACAGAAGTTGCTTGAGGACCCTGAGGAGCACACCATGCCCGCAGGGCCCACCTGAGGTGAACAGCTCAACGCTAAACTGACCTAATGAACATGATGCCAGCCTAGCACCAATGCTAGGTGAAGCCGCGGGGGCCAACTGTGAATCAGGGGGTCCATTAGCCTCGTTTCTGAGGAGGATGATGAGGACAGTGACGAGACCTTTACCCTACCACAGGCTGTAAAGCCGGTGGCAATGGATGGTGAATGCAGCGGCTCTCCAAAGCTGACTGCCAGCATGGACATGCACGAGACCTGCAAAAGAGCGGCTGCAACCCTGGGCATTGCATGGCCTGAAGTCCTCACCGAGACCACCATGTCTTGAGGGAAAATAGGTGCCAAAAGTCAAGTCCTCGGCTTGACAGCTTCTGCAGGAGTGTATGGAGGAGGCGACCTGGTCATGGAGCAACCCGATCTCTGCCAAAAACCCCGTCCAGGGAGCATTGGCGCAGGATTGGGCTGGCATAGAGTAAAGGGGTTTTCCCATATGCTCCCAGTTGAACCCCTTTTGGCTTCTCATCTCCTTCCCTCACAGAAACCAACCATGACATCTGTGCACCCCACTCTGCCTTCCAGGGTAGACTGCTTTCAGTCGTCACTGACAGAAAAGGACTACAAGGCAGTGGCTATGTCTGTTAAGGCTCTGAGCGCTGTTTCATCCCGATCCACAGTTGTATCCACTACAACTGTGTCTCCCCAGGAAGGTGCCTCCCCCTCCTCCTCCTGCTGCGCCCCGGCAGATGTTTGCCCAAGCCGTGGCCGGCCCAGGTTATCGCATCCCTAAGTGTCAGCCCCAACCACAGGCTGGCACCCGGGGTCAGAGAAGCTGGAGCTCAAAGGTGTGTGGGCGAAGACACCCTTTGCTCCCAAAATGACGCCAAGTGACCAGCCAGGCGCTTCTGTTGCTTTGGGGGCTAAGACGAAGAGGCGCACCACCTAGTACACTGCCACCGGGGGAGGACAGCGGGCCTGGCTGGAAACCTGCTCCATTCCCCCCGATTTGTATTCTGTTCCTAAACCAATTCAAGAGGGTATGTTCCAGGTCCCACAAAAGGCGTTCAGAGACCATGTTGGTACTCACAGTTCATGGCCACGCAAAGAGGAGGAGAGCCAGACCTGCAGAGAGCTCTGTGGAGCTGACTTTTTCAAGCACACACCAGTGCTCAAGCACACACCAGTGCCCAAACACACACAAATGTCGCTCCCCTTCAGTAATAAAGAGGGCGCCTTGTGACATTTGTTTAGACATTTGTTAATCGATTCATAATCTTCCACGTCTGCATCACGATTCATCTAAATATCGATTATTTCTCCCACCCCTAATATACCCCCCTGTATATATTATGTAACTCCTGGGTTTGAGTTAAAAGGTGCTTAGCACAGCACAGAAGGCTTTGTCTTAGGCTCTGTCACTTTAAGAGGGTAACCTCTGACCCTGAGCTGTGATGGACTGTGATGTTTATTTTAAGAGAGACCTCCAATTCGTTTATGTAGATGCCTATCACGTTTCTAAATTATGATTGGTTAAGGGGTGGGCCTAACAGGCAGAGCAGAGCGGAGTTACGGTTCACCCTGCTGCATGAGTGTGTGTTTTTCTCTGGAGGTAACTTAGACAAGCTGCACAAGACAGAAAAGTGCAATTTAATTAATATAAATACAAGTCAGTAACCTGGCTAGTTTAAAATACGTTTGACACACTGCTACAAAGTCACTGTACTGGACTGTGGGTAAGAGCTATACGAGACTGCAGATAGCAACAGGTTAGCACCATCGCTAACAGCAAGCTAACTTCAAACCGACACTGTCCCACTGACAGTGCCTGACCTGATAAGCACCTTTGGATTGAGGGAGACCATCCTGGGACTGTTTTCATCTTCATCTTTCTGAGAGGACTGCAAAACATGGGAACAGCGGGAGTCATCTGGACGATGCTATGAAACTGGGCTTAACGTTCAGTGGCCAACACAGACGAGCCATTGAGCAGCACAATAAACAAGGTGGAGGAAAACAGCTACGAGCTCAGTGAGATGGGATCATAACTATTAAACTCCAAAGAAAATGTTAAACAGCACTGCAGGGCCGCAACGAGTCTGTAAACCTAAGTCATCCAGGACTTTGCCCAGAGGGAAAATTGCCATGCCGCTGCCTTTCTCCTCAAGTGAGCCCTCTGCTGTGGTGAGTGAAAGCGTCTTTTATCATCCCGACTAGTGTGCCATCTGTACTGCTTGGTCCATGCAGGGGCCAAATTGTTGTGCTGGATCGATTGATACTAAGCTATGGATTCCGGTTGTTGCCATTTAGCCGCGTTCATGCTGCTTTATTATCCAAGATATGCCAATATGCTAGCTTGCTGCCCTGTATGAAAGGGACGGAGCTGGGAATGAGATATATATATTGGCAGACTTTCTTTCTGTTTTCATTGCAGGATCTCAGCTATAGAAATGTTCTGAGTCCCTAAAACATTGTCTGTGTGCATTGTTGTTGTGGACTTCAGTGGTGTTGAGCTCACTGCTGTTTGCTTATGGCTCATTTATTCTGAGCTTGGTTGTGTCAGCTTAAATATTGCATTCTTTAATTTAGGTTTGTGACAGTGGTATTGTAACTTGTGTCAATGCACTACTCTCTCTCTCTCCAACACACTCTCTCTCTTGGTGGAGCCATGCTGTTTGTTGACATGTTGGAAACACAGTAGCAAGAAAGAGTATTGTAGTTTTACTGGCATCTATGTTTTGAAACCATTTTTAGAAAATAGTATGGTTAAAAAATAATTACACAACTCTGTACAGACACATATTGTATATTTCAGTTAAACAACTATATAGTCTAATATGAAAGAAAAATATTTATATATGCTATGTGATGTCTGTAATCTTGAGTAGGCTTGTTCCCAGTAAATTTTGTTCTTTGCAATCAGTGCAGTCCTGCAAAAGCTGTAGTTGTTTTGTTTTTTAAGGAAAAGGTCAAGTAGTGTATTTGAAGAACAATTGCCTAAGACATACAGATACATAACATAATAAGATAGGATTTTTAATGGAACTAAAAATGTTAACTGAACTGGTTGTAGTCTATGGACATTTGACAATTAGTATCATTTACTGTAAAATAAGAAAACAAAGTATATAAGTCTGTGATTCCATAACTCATATTTTAACATAGTTTTCTCATTAGTCTATATACTGCATAATAGAATTCCTGAAATTGAGTTATGACTTTTGGTTTTAGTGTGCCATCTGAGGTTTTTCAGTGGCTCCATCTGGCCACCCCTAGGAAAATTTTCAGGGGGTACCACTGCTCCTGACTGAAACAACTTGTGGTCAGCAGCTTGCAGACGTCATCTGAACAGTGACTTTTACCTCTACATCAGGGGTGTCCAAACTTTTTTCAATGAGGGCCACATACAGAAAAATATATGAAGGGCTGGGCCACTCACTAGAGGTAA
>JAPMOB010200621.1:0-36067 GCA_029875015.1 Lepomis gibbosus
ATATATATATATACGATCAGTCAATCACATTTCATCAGAATGGGGAAGAAAGGGGATTAAAGTGACTTTGAATGTGGCATGGTTGTTGGTGACAGATGGGCTGGTTTGATTATTTCAGAAACTTTTGATCTACTGGGATTTTCACGCACAACCATATAGTATACAGAGAATGCCCCAAAAAAGAGAAAAATATCCAGTGAGTGGCAGTTGTGTGGACGAAAAAGTCTTGTTGATGTCAGAGGTCAGAAGAGAATGGGCAGACTGGTTCGAGATGACAGAAAGGCAACAGTAACTCAAATAACCAGTCCTATGCAGAATGCCATCCCTGAAAATAAAACACATCGAACCTTGAAGCAGATGGGCCACAGCAACAGAAGACCACACTGGGTGCCACTCCTGTCATCTAAGAACAGGAAACTGAGGCTACAGTTCACAAAGACTACCCAAAATACTGCCTGGTCTGATAAGTCTTGATTTTATCTGCGATGTTCAGATGGTCAGAATTTGGTATAAACAATATGAAAGCATGGATCCATCCTGTCTTGTATCAGCGGTTCAGGCTGGTGGTGTAATGGTGTTGGGGATCTTGGCACACCAACTGCATAGATGGAATGTATATTGAAATGAACATTCATAATCCAAATGTCCTATCAATTGTATATTAATTAACATAAAACTTCCCTCTGTGATGTAGCTTTCAATGATGTTAATATTTTGTTAACAGTTTCATGCCTGTATTAGTGAGATCTCCATCTCACTTCTTCTTATCTTCATTTGTGTTGTTAAAGTTTTCTTATCCAAGTTTTAAAAATATATATTATGGAAAATGTTTGGAAAAAAAGATGGAACAGCATCTGTTACTGTTTTTGAGACTAGAAGGGTGTGCGGTCACATTTGTTTCAACAAGTAAAGTTTATTTTGAAAACAGTTTATTTCCATTTGTTTATTTAACTAATAGATCAGTGTAATAAAAATCTCTTCAAGAAAGCTTTATAAAACATAACTTTTATTTCCAAACTGGTAAAATCATTTTAGTTTTCCAAGACAAAACACATTATGAGGTGTAAAAATAAACAGACTCTTACATTTTTGGTAAACAGAAACAAAATGAAAACATAAGCTCGGGCAGTATCATTTCCTTTGTTAGGCACCACCTCTGACTGATTAGCTTACAAGCTACCTGAGGAAGGCATAATTTATTCATTCACGGACTATTAACAGCCACTGCCCATCCACACTTCCTTCCAGTCTTGAACAGATGTATGGCACTTTCAAACCACTAATCAGAAGTACTAATGGTTTCAGCTGTGGTTGGGAACCCAGCGAAAGCGGTATCCTCCTTGCTGAGTCCTTGAGGTGAAGGCTCGTCCATGAGGAAACACCTGAGTCTTTATGGTGCAATGTTCTCTGACAGAAGTTCTGAAAGATACAACACTTTCTTCTGGCTCTGCTCCGTCTGTCGTCAGGCTGCTGTCTTTGGAAATAGAAGTCTGTAGGCCTGAAAATACGCCGTACATGCGTATAGTGTCTAATTCCTGCTGTAGTCTTGGTCCAGCAGCAGCGCTGTGCAGAACAGCATTGCAGCGAGTGCTGATGTCCCTCAGCATGTCCTCCACTGAGGCAGTGGACTCTGTTTCATATCCTTCATCAAGTCGCTTACGTTTATAGGTACTCAGTGAAGTTTTATCACCACAAGGCAATACTGGCTCTCCTGCATGTGGGTCCCTGACTGTCATCAGTTTCTGTAAGAAAATGGTACAAGACCAATTTATAACAATACAGGCATGGTATATTGCATCCAGGTTGAAACTGTGTGTACATGTGCTCGTCTGAGGCGTGTACTTACTTCAAGCACTGAGGCCAGGTGCTTTGCACGGCTGGCCAGCTGCCTGAGGTGAAGGTTCCTCTCCTGAAGGGAGTCAATCTCTTCCTGTTTTCTGTGTAGAGTCTCATGGAGCTGCAGACACACAGAGGCAAATGTCATGCTGATAGAGGACAAAGTGCTCAAACTCAGGATTCTTTCCTTTACCTTGGCACGACAAATTTAGGTACATCTTTAGATACTGAATCTACATGCATAGTTATTTCAAATGTATCCCTCCTGCAACTGCCACATGACAACCATAAATGTAGTGACATTTACTATTTTTGTCATTTGAACCATAAGAAATGTATGTTTTAATAGTTTACACAAACTCTCCAGTAGACACCGTTTTAAACCAACTGGGTTAAATAATTTTAAAAAACTCTTCAGGTATTTTTCTGAGCATCATTTGGAGAGTTTAGAGTCAGTGAATGACCAAATTAATTTGCCAAAGGTAAAGATAACTCTAACATATCAAAATATTAACTGATATTACTAAATGTAAATCCATCATAAAACAAATCACATATAAATATTGCTTTATAGACATTAGGTCAAGAGCAGACTTTCAGACTGCACACTGGTTATAAATCTCTCAGTAAGGATTTACCTGATTGTTGACTTCCGTGGAATCTTCCAACGCTGTGCCTTGGCACTGGGCAGTGCTCTTCCAGAGAGCTGCATCTTGGGCAGATGGGTTGCCTGCTTCTGTGGAGGAGTGAACCAGACTGTCCTCTGAAGAGATGTACCGCTGAGGGGTGAGGGGAGGTATGACACATCCCTGAAATGGTACCAGTTCAGCCGGACACAGACTGCTCTCCAAAGTTCCAGGAGAATCTGACAGAGAACACAACCCAGGGGGTTGCTTAACATGTCTTTGTTTTGATGATGTCCTCAGTGTTAAAAAGATGATGATGATGATGATGATGATGATTATTATTATTATTATTAGTTCTAACAACAAATCACACATTATCAATGCTTAGATCTCCACAGGAGATTTGTTTTGCTTTACTCACCTGCCATGAAATCCAGCGCATAATTTCCAAAGTCTTGGTCATCTGCATCAGACTCTGTCACCTGTGGGTGAAAACAATTTACCATTAAACGACATGTATATATTAAAAACGCAGTCGACAAGGAAAGCATAACCACCCCAGATCTGAAAATCCTACCACGACCAGGCAGGGTAATGTGGCTTTATGGTAGAACATGTTTTGGTGCTCATTTCAGTGACCGTACCATCATGTAAATGTGTTTTGGGCGCACGGTGAGCTGTGCCAGAGGCAGCTCGTGGACAAAACTCCAATTGGTCCAGCCAATTAGCGCTAGCCTGAGTGTCATGAGGTGGCTAAACACAAGTCTCATTCGTGTAGAATTCCAGCACATCCTGAAGAAGGTGAAGATTTGGCACCATACTATCTCTACCTCTCTCTCGCTCTCTCTCTCTCTCTGGTAGATAGTTTAAAATAGTTTTAAATGGGTAGATTTACATTTTTCCTAACCTGAGAACCGAGGGAGTCGCTCTCCCGTCTCACCACAGATTCGCAGTCCTCCAAATCATCCCATGCAATTGTTGAAAACGCTGTAACACAAGAAAAGTGCGTCTGCATGACCCAACCATCGAAATGTATTTATTTACACGTTGTCTTTAGGGTTACACGGATTAGGGTAGTGCATGGTGTTTAGCCAGTCAGAGATACGCATACCTTGTTCAATGATGGCGGGGAGCTCCACGTACACAGTGACTGGACTGCTGCTTCTGGGCACAAACACTTTATCCTGCAGGTAGAACATCTGTTAACACCACAGGGCTATAGTTGTGTGCATTTATTATTGCAAAGATTCATACCTTTTTGCTTACTGCAGCTTTCCTCCCCTGTTGACCCATTTGGCTGGGGCAGATACCACCGAACACCTTTCTGTCTTTTTGCATGTTCATCAGCTCAGGTCTGGCTGCAGGACTGAAGGATCATGGTTTGATTTAGAACTGATATAGACCAAATCCTCCCGGTTTATGTCTCTCCGTGCCGCGGCCTCATTGTTGTGGCCCAATCAAATGCACTTATTTGGTCTCCAGGGACTGACAGCGTCCTCGGAGATTAAATTGGTGCAGACTAACGGTTTTCTCGTCTGAAGTGTAAAGTAGTACCGCGCATAACGGCGCCATTACAGCAGGTGCTCTCTCTCCCTCCGCCTACGGCCAAATATTCTCTGCGCCCTGCCAGAGGCGCATGTAGAGCTCTGACCTAACATGTCTGTTTCATAAAATCAAACAACTTAATTTGTGTCTCCAAATGGTCTTCATTAGACAGACCAACCGCTTCGCACGGTCGAGACACGTCCTGTTGCGGATGATCTAATTTTATATTATTATGATTAATGCTTTTTTCATATAGGACCATATAATTCAGTGCGTAATTTCTATCCAACTATGCGTAAAATATCTACCCAAATCAGACCAAGGCCTGTTGCCATATGTAAAGCGAAGCTGAAAAGAAAAATGGCAATAAGCTACAGCAGAAGGCTCAGTAAACACTCGTGACAAAAGCCTCCATTAGTAAACAAACAGAAAGGCTAGTTGGCCCTCAAGATGAACCCACCCGTGTGCTCGACACTGTGTCAACAGGTCGAGATGCTATGCGTCATGGTTTATCCCAGCCAGACGATTGTTAGAGAAAGACTCTCAATTGACCTGGAGGTGTTGGCACAATTCAGTTTCATATAGTGATGCAGCGGTGTAAAGATGTGCGTACACCGAACTCCAAGCAAAACAGCCTGAAGTCACTTATACCGGGATTAAAGTAACCGTTTAAATCTACTATTATCCCCCACGAGGGCATATGACCTCACAATTAGATTCGTGTCAATCTGAATGGACGGGCTCTTATAGTCATAGTGAGCTTAGTAAAAAACAAGTCACTGCAATTCAGAGAGGGCTATAGGACTACAAACCCCTGCTATGCCCATCCAATCAAGATAAAGTTGCCAACATAGACAACATTAGACTGTGCGTGGTGCATTTTGTCATTTGTTATTCGTGTCATCTCTCTTTGACATCTGGAAAGCCTCATGTGGTTTTTCATCAAACATCAGCCAAGTTTGAATTATGGCTTCATATTATATTATCAATTCAGAGACCAGCACAAATCAATTTTTCTAGTCATTTATTTCATAATTAAACAACAATTAATTACAGCACATTTTTCTAGGTCCTTCATTAAAGAGATTGCAGCTCATACATAGCTCATACAGTAAACCTGCAGCACATCAGTGCATATACAGTAAGTAATGACTGATTTAGAAATAAAGAAAATAAACACAATATATTAATATATGTTATTGACAAGCAATAACCTACTTTCAATAAATATAAAACAACTATGCTAAGTTGTAAAACATTCAGTGGGTGCAAGCGACTGATTGTCTCTGAGGTATAGATGAGACACATCTGCATAACCAGCATTTAATTGTAAAGATCACCTGAAAATAACCCCCAACATGAAGGGGAATTTGGCATTTTGTTGACATCTGAAATGGTGGCACACTTGTAGTCACATCACTTCCAATGTCTCCTGGTTTAATGACACCAACAGCTTCAGGTTGTCTTTGCATTCTTTAGCCAGATTGTGGTTGTAGCTCCCCTGACTCAGTGACAGGAAGTGGCCCTTTCCTGCCAGAGAGTCGCCCCCAGAAAGCTCAGGGCTCTCAGATAATTGGGCAGAAGCTTGTTGTGTACACAGTTCATTCATAAAACTGCCCCACTGGTCTTCTTGTGCCTGGATGGTTGGATGCTCAACAAGCCCTTGTTCAGTTTTCAGTAACTCACTGGCTAGCCTCAGTGCACAGATAGCAGTCAGAGATGGTGGGTATTTGTTGAAAGTGTAGTCTGCTAAACTCAACTCACACACTTTTCGTGCGAGGTTGCTGCATTGCCTGCGTCTCTTTGCGTCTGGATTCATCCCTGTGAAACTGTCACCACCTGTGTTCTTAGACTCAAGCTGAGCAGCCTCAATGCAGTTTGTGTAATAGCCAAGGAAAAAGGCCAAGGTGGGTGCAGCGAGGCAGAAGTTGAGACGGAGGAGGACGAGACACTCCAAGTTGCAGAGTTGCTCCTTGGTGAAGGCATCACAGCAGAAGGACAAGAGATGGCTGATGCGTGGTGAGCACACCTCCACCTGGGTGACACAGAGAAAGGGAGTGAGTTATAGCCTATAGGATGAAGTCCAATGATGCAAGCTGTCTGTCTTAAGCATTTACCATTACGCACCTGTTTACTGGCTAGGAGGAGTGAAGTCACACCCAGTAGCTGAAAGCAGTCAGCAGCCACTGGTGTCGATGCCAGGAACCTGTCAATGATGTTCACCGCCAGGCAGCAGCACTCAAAGGACAGGCGGAAATGTTTGTGTACAGGGATGAGCCAGCTGATGAGCTTGCACCGGGCTTCTGCAGTCAACTGTAAGTAAAACAGAAACCATTAGCATGAGCTTCAGATTGAGAGTAATATAGTTTTTAATAAATGAAAAAGGAGGATTTTAGTTGGCAAGATGGCATGTATTTGTCCACTCTAGGTGCAAAGAAAAATATTTAATCCTTTCCACAGCTTGCTACTGCAGGTTTTCACAAATATTTTCATGTCAATGGAGAGGATGACATGGAGGATATCAGGAGACTGTTGAATTTTATAGAAAACGCATACAGAGATAGGTAGTGAGAGACAGGTAGCAAAGACTATATGATGCCTATTGGAATAGCTGGTGCCACAATAAAATATGAAACTATTATCTAACAGAGAATTTATTATTTTGAAATTATTATTTTGGATTGCAGCTGTTGTTCTCTACAGGCAAAATTCTTGGTAGACAGTGAGTAAAAAATGTTGGCAGGCAAGTTGCATAATTTAGACTATACAAAAGGGAGCAAAATTACACTTATTTTCATATTTCAATATTCTGCGTTTTCCATTGAGTAGCTAAGTTGCTACATTTATCTACATTAGGCCTATAAAGTGTCTGATACCCTACTTGTGGCTGGTGTGCCAGGCTTTTGCAGGGATGAAACTGTGCCTCTTTCTCCCTCTGGATCTTGTAACCTATGTCCCCGTACTGGAGGTGCCAGTTGGACAGCTGTCCTGCAGGAGTCTCGCCCGAACGGAACTGGAACGCATCTATCCGAGCCGGGGATGAAATCGGAGAGGATCCCAAGTCTTCCTCGAAACCAGAGTCACTCAACTTGGACATGAGTGTCTGCTTTCTGTGCCGGGCAGTGTGCCGCTGCTGTACCGGTGTGGGCGCTTCTGTTGGAGGAGACGCGCCGGTTGTCCGTCTCCGTTTGTGAACACTCTCGGAGCCACATTCATCGTCCACAAATGACACCATCTCCGCTACCTCTCACTGGAGCCTAGGCCACCAGTCCACTGGCGGTGTAGCCTATTACTGAGAGGTCTTGGGCAGCAGCAGCCTCCTGGATGTTGGCTGAGGGTTGGCGAGGGGAGTTCCGTCTGGTGACGTCAGTTTTCCCGGGGTCTTCCCCGCTCCTGCAGCGCACCTTTCTCCCATCACCAGGGCAACCGAGGCTAAACAATTGATTATCCCATGTCTCAAATAATTATCTTAAACCTTGAACCATATGTCATAGTTACCTGTTGCTGTCTGTAGGCCGATTTTAATGAGACACAATAAATATAGGCTATCCTTGCGAAATTTAAATTGCTTTTTCACTTGTGATATTGTATATAAATTGTCTTTTTCAAATGTTCTTAAATTTCACATGAAATAAATAAAGACCACACGTGTGTTTTTCACACGTGAAATGGTGCTGTAGAGTAAAATGGTGTTCCACATGTGATGAATTAGGCCTAAAATGTATTTTGTAAGTGTATTTTTTTCGGGTAGCCTATTTCTTAACGTTAGGCTATAGGCCTATGTTTTTTCATACGAAAATACATTATTTTGTTATTATTATTGTAATGCAAAATAAGGAACGTGGAGGCGGGTGGAGACTGAGGTTATGCCATTGTTTATCCTTAAGATAGCTCCAATTTATGTTTTCTACTGGCGTTGTTTCAAAGTGTTACCTAGATGCAGTCCATAAATACATCCTAATATTTTATACTGTTTGAATGTTTTTTATAAAGCCAGGTGGGCGGATCTTGAACGCTGACGTCTACAAAACAGACAACCCGTACGTCACCTTTCAAACTCCAGCGCAAGACAAGCGATCATGCCAAGTCAGACCTGAACAAGGCTTCAAGTATGCCCTATGTACACGTCCAAAAGGTATTTTAACGATTGTGAGATTCTTTATCAGTAATCATCGCTGCCATTTTACTGATGGTTGTTTTTGCCGCAGCTGAACAGCTTAACAAAAACTCTTAAAATAAACACGCTAGCTGGGGAGCTAGCTGTGTTAGGCGTCCTAGCTGATTGCTAAATAGTAGAAACGTTAGCTAATAGTAACCTTAGCTAGGCTAGCTGTGGTGGCAAGCTAGCTATCGTTAAATATGGTGACTTAACACTATTTTGTTGACGCGCATTAGCTGCATGCGAGATAAGGTTGAACGCCGTTCACTCCGAGAGGAAGAAGTAACGTTAGAAGCAAATCAGATTGCAGTAGCTAGTCAGCTAGCTTACGCTAACACCATGCCACAACAAGCTCCTAAAATCAGTTCGGTTATAGTTGGCTAACGTTGCGGGTGGTCGTTAGCTAACCTTACATTTGTGTGTACACAGTAAGTACCGTGACTTAATTCACCTAACGGTAACGTTATATTAGTGATATGTGTGGTAACTTGAGAAGCACCATTGTTAACATTAGTTCTTTCATAGCATCGAACTGTCAACGTCCGTAGCCAATAAAAGTCGGTTAACGGTTAACCGGACTTTGCAAATGTCAGCTATGACACTGTTCACTTCAAATTGTGTCTTTATGTAGTTGCAAAGTCCCGTCTGAATAACATGACACGCTGTGAAAGCTGTAACGTTAGTTTGTTGGAGCCATTTAAAGTTTCTCCCAAAAGAATACAAAGACAACTAAAATGGCAAAGTGCTGCTCCAAAGAAAGGACATCTGCAAATAATGTTTGTGTCAAGAATCTTTTGAAGTAGTATTTTCATATTAACCAAACATTTCATCTTTCAGTTTTAGCATAAGTGAACCATGGAAAACTCTGGCAGGCCTTACCGGGCTAGGCAGGGCGGCTGGGAGAGGGGAGCAGCAGCAGCAGACAAGGCAGAAAGCTGGAGGATCCAGGACCAGGGTCGAGGACAGAACTGCAGATCAGACGGGCTGCAGCAGGGCAAGAACCAGGGAGGGCCCTATCGGGCCAGTCCCAAGAAGGGGGGGTTGGGGCCCATGAGCTATTCCCCCGGTGGATTCAGAGGTGGTCACAGCCCATCACAGAAGGATGATCTCCGGTGGTCCTCTGGTCCTGAGAACAGTGGTGGGAGTCGAGAAGACAACTGGAGAGAGCGCTCGCAGCCGCACTGGAGAAGGAACACCCAGGGAGAAGGCCCAAGGGAGGACAGTGATGGCAGCGCTCATAAACCAGGTGAGCATTCAGAAATTAAACTGGGGAAAGACTAAAACACTTTTAGTTAGGATTATGCCCACCAAAAAATAAATAAATAGTCAACATATTTTTGACACATGTATTTCGTCTTTCAAAAGGGAGAAGGCGGAGAAACAGAAACAAGAAGAAAGCTTTTGCTGAAGAGAACAGGGGCCTTGAAGAGCCCACACTCTCAGCCATACAGCTACGCACCCTACAGCAGGCAGAGAAGCGGCTTAACAGAGAAGACATCTACTGCGTGAGGACGGTACAGGCTCCCGGCATCGTAACCCAAATATACAGCCTCATTTGTTTAGAGCTGCAGCTATATTCATTTTTTTATTAAGCAACTAGCAGATTGACAGAAAATGACTTTACTTATTAATTGTTTCAGTAATTTTTCAAGCAAAAAAAATGCCAGTTTCTGAATTGTCTGATTTTCTTGGTCTTGCATTATTAAAAATGTCACATTTTGGAGTATTGAACTGTTGGTCACACAAAACAGGACATTTTAATGCTCTAGGACAATTGTTTTCTGGTGTTTAAAGACCAAATTCTTTACCCATTACTTTAGAAAATAATCAGCAGATTAATCAATAATTAAAATCTTTACTTGCAGCCCAAATTTGCTTTGATACATGTTTTTTTTTTTTCAATTTTTTTTTATAGTAGTTAAACATGATAAGGAATTCTTAAGTCTATAGTTGTTTCAAGAATGCAATATTTGATGTTTTTGAGGTACAGCTGAGTTAAGAACATTCATAATCATATAATTATTATAACTGTTTTCTGATATTTGTATGTTTCTCCTTGTTTAAAATGGATTCAGATGTCCCACAGCCTCCCCGGTGGACTTTTCACATGCGCTCTGTGTGACGTTCTCCTAAAGTCTCTGTCTGACGCTTACAGTCATATCAGAGACAAACGACACAAAAAGGCGACTAGGGTGAGAAGAAAATGAAACTCACCCATGACTACAGTAAACATTTGATCATGCCTAAAAAGTCCCTGTGCAGTAACGGTCTCTATACATTATAACCTTGGATGGACTTGCTTGTTTGTATTTTGTGTTTCTAGGAGAGGCAAGAGCAGGTAATGCTGACTGAGATCCTGCCTCCTGGCCCAGAACAGATCAGTGCAGTGAGTGCTGCACTAGAGGCTGTCGTCCAAGACCATGGGCTGAAAGACCAGGATGTTGAGGATAGACAATGTGTTGTCTCCACCATGCAAGACCTCCTTCTGTCCGTCCTGCCTGGTAAGTTACCTACGGATGAAAGATTAGTTTGGTGACGAACACATGACCTAAATTCATCTTGTGATATCAGAATCAGAAGGAGCTTTATTGCCAAGTAGTGTTTTACACATACGAGGAATTTGCTGAGGTGATAAGGTGCTACACGTAGACAAACATACAGTTGACATAAATAAATGTAGAAATATATAAATATGGAATGGAAGAACAACGTTGCAGATATATATATACATGTGAATTATTCTGGGATGTGCCATGCAGAAGTAACGTAACGGAAGAGAACAGACTGGCCGTTTGCTCCTATGCTTTACATCAGTTCATCATTCTGCAAGTTAAATTTTAATGTTAATAACGTTATTTTCTCTCCCCTGTAGAGATTAGGCTCAGACTATATGGATCGTCCTGCACTAAGTTTGGATTTAAGGATTCTGATGTCAACATTGACATTCAGTATCCACCTCACGTGAGTAGCCCAGTGTGAGTTATTGTGTGAATACTGTATTTTTTTTTATTTTTTTTTTTGTGTTTTAACTGGGTGTTCTAACAGCAGATATGCAAGTCATACTGTTACACGAGTAAGGTCGCAGGATGCATTAAATAAAGTAACATGTTCAGGATAATTTATATTGGTGTTTAGATTGAATCCCCTCCAGCATGGCTTTATGGCAACCTTTTTAAAGTAGAGCGGCGGGAGGCAGTTATGAATTTGTCCTTGGCAGAAAAGTTCCATTATTTTGTGTTCATTGTGTTGTATTAAACACTTGACTGTTTTGTGGATTTTGTGTTTGTAGGACACACCACATTCATATGTCCTTTTCATATTGTATGTTGTATGAAGGCTTTGAAATGGAATGTATTCACAGATGCATCAGCCAGACGTCTTGTTGTTGGTCAAGGAGAGCCTCTCTGTGAGCCGTGAGTCACCTTCTTATTCAATTAATTGCAAGATTTCCCCCCCCTTCTTAAGAAATTCCACCACAAGGATGACTGTCATGTGCTGGACTGTCAAGGAGGGTTTTAAATTGAACTTAACTTGTTGTGTCCTCAGCTCTCTTTGTCGAGCTGGAGGCTGATTTTCATGCCAGGGTGCCTGTGGTCATCTGCAAAGAGGAAAAGAGGTGGGTATCTCTGACAGTTGTTTTGTTACTTGATTTTTTTTTCTTTGCATGTCAAATTTATGAACCAAACTCTGATTTTTAGACAATCTATGCAGTCATGGCCTTTGAGATTCAGGTTGGTCATTAAACAAACATTATGAAACTTACCAGAATGGGTTGTCTTACATGCAAAGAGAGAGAGGAGAAAAAGAGACAGTTGCTCATATCAGGGTTACATCACCACATGCACATGAGCAACAAACTAATAATGAAAACTGAAACTGTTATTTTTTTTCAACAGTGGCCTGATCTGCAAAGTGAGTGCAGGAAATGAAAACGCGTTCCAAACCACCTCCTATCTGTCTGCTCTGTCCAGCCGGGAGCATCTCCTCCTCCCACTGGTTTTGGGCCTCAGACGCTGGGCCCAGGTGTGTTTCTGGTTGAGACCCTGATCCTGGCTCACATTCTTTGTAAAACATCACATATTGTTTTTCAACACGTGTTGTTTCTTCTTGTGGCTTAGATCTGTGTGATCGATCGTGCAGAAGAAGGTGGGCTGCCACCGTATGTCTTCGCCCTCATGGTTATCTACTTCTTACAGCAGCGAAAAGAGTCCCTCTTGCCTGCCTACCTGAAACAAGAGGTGTGTGTGTGTTTCTTGTCGTCTTGAACCTGAAATAAAATATAGTGTTAATTTCAGTATGGGTCCTGGGTAGTTTTGAACTGAAACTAATCTAATCATCTCATTGTCTTCTAGATTAAGGTTTTTTCACTCAGCAGGCTGTCAGACTTCAATCTCACACATGTAGAAGATGGATATTTACACTGGGCTTACACCCCTTCCTCCAAAGAATCATCACAGCCAGCAGAGAGCTCCTGTATAAAGGGAAAGGTAATCATGAGGACGCTACTGTAATATATCTATGAAACGTGTGTTAGTTCTTGATTCTGGGCAGTTTGATGTATTGGTTTTATAGTTTTTATGATGTGCTTTTCCTAGATCATATGCTTTTATTTATTATTTTCTTTCATCCCAGTAAAAAAAAAAACAACTTGCAGGCACTTGGAACCTTCTGATGCCTTAGCTATCATAGTGAACATCCTACCTAGGTATGTCAAATGTAAATAGATATGTCATGCACCATCACTCAAAATATATTGGAATGCAGCCAAAACACAGCAAGTGGTTCCTGAGGAAAAGATTGATCGTGTTGATGAGTGGTCTAATCATAGGAAAAGTAAAAACCTGTTGGCTTAACAGAATTAATATTTCATAGAAAATCTGGAGCGAAGGCATGCATAATACCTGAAAATATGTGGTATGTTTCTGTGCAGGTTCCGCTGGTGTTTCAGAGCCCTCAAAAACCTGTGGAAATTGGGCTTCTTTGGGTTGAAATGCTTCGCTTCTACTCACTGGAGTTCAACATGGCTGACAATGTCATCAGTGTGCGGACCAGCGCTGTCCTCTCCAGAGAGATCAAAGACTGGCCGAAGAAACGCATTGCTGTGGAGGGTCAGAAGCTTTCACTTTTGTAATACGAAAGTTTTCACAGGGAAAATCTATTGTCACTCGTTCCTTGGTTAGCGTTGAAAAGTGCTTTTTTTTAACAGAATCCAGGGCCATTAGACCCACACCCAGGCTGAAACAAACTGCAGCAATGAAATGAAATGCCACAAGTAACTGGCGCCAGGAGTGGGGGGAAGGGGAGAGGGGGTGCAGTTGACTATCACTTTTCTTACGTCAACGTAGCTGTCCTTATTAGCTAGGCATCTTGCTGATAACTTTTTTTTTGAAGGTGGGTTTCTGACATTATCAGCGTTGTTGGACTGATTTGTGCAGCTGTATTCATGATTCTAAGCGTTCAGTTCAGACAGAGACTGAGTGAGTGAAGGTGCTAAGCAAATATATGCACTGTGTGCAGCTCTGTATTTAAAATATGATTTTACACATTTTGAGTGGATTAAAAAAAAGAAATCGATATGTGGCGGTCAGCATGTAGCCGCAGGAATTCAGGAATTTTGTTGACAGGCTGACTTGCGGTTCAGTGGTACTGAAAATCTCTGAAAGTCTGTTTAAATGGTGAATATAATTGCATTTGTGTTGAATACATAGACTGATTATACTCTTACATGGTTTAACCTCTAATGTCTCTGTTTGTGTTCAGACCCATTTGCCGTGAAGAGAAATGTGGCCCGCACATTGAACAGCCAGCAAATGTACGAGTACATCCTCCACTGCCTCAAAACCACATACAAATACTTTGCACTGCCAGTCAACACGCCAGCTGCTAGTCACAAGACAGAGGCACAGCATGGACCCATTAAAGGGGCAACGGCTAAGACTTTGAATGAAGAAGATGTCACGTCAGATTTCAGTCAGCTCGGCATTCAGTCACAACAAGCAAATAAACCTAAAGCTGTAGAAAACGGTCCTGAAGACTCTGATTGCATTATCGAGGAAGAGGAGGAAGTCGAAGAATACAGTGACTCCGAAGAGGAGAGAGAGAAGGAAAAAGTGGACCTAGGCAAAAGCAGTCTCTCGGAGGATGAGGAGGATGAGGATGTTGATGTGGACACAAATAACAGACTCCACTTGGATAGCTTCACCACAGAGGATGAGGAGATTTTCCCAGTGGACGAGATCTCGGGGGAGGAGCTTCTGTCTGATGAGGAGGGTCCAGATTTCGACACACCTGGTTCAATGGATGAGGAAGAGGAGGTGGAGTTGGCACCTGTGAGCCTCTCACCTACACCTTTAGAGGATACCGTTAAAGATGAGAGCCTAGAAAAAAAGAAACAAAAACAGATGAAACTGTGCTATGAGTTCACCAGGCAAGCTTTCACCAGAGGCAAAGTAAGTATAGCCTCATTTCTTTTCACTTTACATTTATGAGTATCTCTTTGGAAAGCAAGCTTCTTAATCTTCATCTTACATCTTTATGTTTAAGAAAACAAATGACACATTTTAAACCATGTTGTAATGATTTTATTTGCAGGTGACTGGAAGTTAAAGTGGACAAGAAATGAGGCAGATAAGCTTATGTGCTTCAACTTAAACTCCTTTCAATCTCTTTCAGTCCCACATGGTTGTGTGCAGCTTGTGCAAGCGTGATGGACATCTGAAGAAAGACTGTCCGGAAGATTTCAAGAAAGTGCAGCTGGATCCCCTGCCGCTACTAACACCAGAGTTTCTCACTGTCCTTAACAAAGTCTGTGAACAGTGCTACAGTGAGTATTGTGTGACTGCTTAAGCAAGGCGATTACATTAACGGCAGTGAAATTTTTCACCCACCTGTGTCTTGCTAACATCAAATTTGTAAAATTTGCTGTAAGCCAATTTTGACAAGTGAAATGCAATTAGAGAAGTAAGAATATTATACTTTTTTACAAAAAATTATGTCAATGAAAATTGGGGTTTGTGCAAAAACATTTTTGCATTCTTATCCTAAATCCCTGTTGGGATTTTTTATTTTTTGGCAGAGGTTCAATGATTCTAGAGCTGCAAGTTGGATTTGATTGATGCAAATAGCTTGTTTCAACTTCATTACTGTCACCTGTTCAAGAGTAGATGTGCATCTGTGAGATTCAATCATTAACAACGCCCTTAAATAAAAGGCTGAACAAGCACACTTGAAAAACATTTCAACACATTAAAACAACCGTCAATGTGATTTTTTTTTTTTTTTATTTTTTTTTTTTAAAACCACAGCAGTACTGTGGCACAAATACAGATGGGTTGACATGAATTTAGATGAAAAAATGTCGTGGTAGGGCGTCATTACAGTGTAGTGAAAATTGTTCAAATGAAAGGTGTATGACTTTGGTCAGGTCTGAGGATGGGTCTGTTTCCTTTTTAGCCGACTTCGCCCCAGATGAACTGGAAGTGGGTGTCAGAGAGCACATCCTTCAAGACCTGGAGACCTTTGTCAGACGACAGTTTGCAGGTAAAGTAAACTGCTATCATCACTGTTTAGCCTCTTTAGTTTTTCAAATCTAAACTAGCATAGTAATGCTTGTTATTGACTGGCCTCTCACCATAAAGACATTAGAACAGAGTTCACATTTATAATGACATTGACAAATCGTTTTTTTGGATTGTTTTTTTTGATTGACAGGAGCTCGACTACAACTATTTGGATCATCCAAAAATGGCTTTGGCTTCCGACAGAGTGACCTTGACATCTGTATGGTGTTGGAGGGGCAGGACACTATGGATGTAAGTTATATTTTTATCTTATTTCAAGGTTTATATGCATATAATCTTCTAAGTAGGATCTGCCATTGTGGTGAGGTATGCTCTTGTTTAGCAATGTTTTTTAAATAATCTTATACAGTCAGAGTACTAAGCTGTAAGCTATTCAAGTTTGGCTACATGACCAAATTCCTAGTTTAGAGTTTTGTTTTTGATGAATAAAAACTGAAAAAAATATGCGTTGGTATTCAGTGTTTCTGCTACAATCATTGTGAATTAAATGAAATTCTGAGGCATTTTTATTATTGGTAATAGTGATTTTTAATTAGTGTGATTGGTTGTAATCTCTTATTCATAAAATGTAACTCTGTTCATGAATTTCTTCCACAGGATCTTGACTGCATCACTGTAATTGAAAGCTTGGCGAGACTGCTGAGGAAACATCCAGGTTAGCAACAAGTCAAAGCACTTTCATTCTATTTATTTTATTTTACAGTCTGTGCAGGATATGACACCTCCCTCCCTTAGACTCTTGGTTCAGATCAGGAAGAACTCCACCAAAACCCTTTCTCTTATGTTGAATAACAGATTTGAAGTTTTTGATAAAGTACCAAATTTGGCATTGATATAGTTCCCGTGGCACACATAAGGTTCTTAATGTTTATTAAGCAATGATAGTTTCTCAGCTTGCAGCCATTTGAGGGTAATGGTAACAAGCCATTATAAGTAAAGCTAATGGTCAGAGTAAGGGAGAGTAAACACAAAATGTAAATGCATCTCCTTTTTAACCTATCTACACCCTCTCACTAGGTCTAAAGAACATCCTGCCCATCACAACAGCAAAAGTGCCCATCGTGAAGTTCTACCATGTTCGCACCGGCCTGGAGGGAGACATTAGCCTCTACAACACTCTGGTAGAGCTCCTTCTCCCTTCTCCTCTTTAACCAGCCCCTTTTTTAAAATTTTGTCTGAGAGGAGCTGGTGAGGAACTTATATCCTCATACTTTAAGACAAACATTTTCCCTTTCAGGCCCTGCACAACACACACCTGCTTGCTTCGTATGCTGCCATTGACAGCAGAGTGAAGATCCTCTGTTACGTCATGAAGGTTTTTGCCAAGGTGAGTCTGTACACAGCTAAAGTGTCTTTGAATGTCTCCCGTGTCATATGGTATTATTATATTGTATTGCATTACTATATATATAATTTTTTTTGTCCCATTACAGATGTGTGATATTGGTGATGCTTCGCGTGGCAGCCTGTCGTCCTACGCTTACACCCTCATGGTGCTGTTCTTTCTGCAGCAGAGAAACCCACCAGTTATTCCTGTGCTGCAAGAGGTGCAAATATTGTTTTGTAGGAAAAAATATTGAATTCAAATTTGTTTTCCTCTCTCCATGTAGACCTACAATATTGTATTTCCAAGCTTACAAACACTTCTCTCAACTGTATGTTTCAGATTTATGATGGAAAGAAGAAGCCCGAGGTTCTAGTTGATGGCTGGAACGTGTACTTCTTTAATGATTTAAAAACACTGGTGAGCATTTTGTTGTTTTACATATTCTGTATGAGTGTCCCCGTAAACATTTTTAGTGAATATGCATGTCACACCGTGTCTCAATAACACGTCAGTCTTGTTGTCTTTCACCTGCAGCCCAGTCGCTGGCCGCAGTATAGGAAGAACACTGAGTCGGTGGGTGAGCTGTGGCTCGGCCTGCTCCGCTTTTATACCGAGGACTTTGACTTCAGGGAGCATGTTGTGTGTATCCGTCAGCACGGCCGCCTCACCACCTTCAACAAGCAGTGGACGTCCAAATACATCGTCATTGAAGGTCAGCTTGTGTGACGAACTGGGTCCAGACTTGGTTCAATAAAATGAAAAATGGATAATACCAAACACAGAAGCATAGAAGTATTATTCCACTGGCTAGATGCAACAGATTGCTGTGTCCTGGTTTAAACCAATCCTCTTTCTGAGTGATTGCTTTGATATGTGACAATGAGTCTCATTGTTGGATTGTTTTCTGACATTAAATGAATGTGCATAGCTGTTTGGAAATATTTGTCATTTTTAAAATGTTTCTTTCTCCTCTGTTCATATTGCAGATCCGTTCGACCTGAATCATAATCTTGGTGCTGGTCTGTCCAGGAAAAGTATGATTTCTTTCTTTTATGCTTGTCTGATTGCCTTTTTGTCTCGCTGTTGTTTTCTCCTAATTTTTCTGTCTTTTTATAAATGCATTTTATTGACTTCTCAACTTCCTTTTTTTGTCATCAAAACAGTGACCAACTTCATCATGAAGGCTTTCATCAACGGCAGAACAGTGTTTGGCACCCCAGTCAAAGCTTTTCCTGCCGTGTACCCCAGTCACATGGTTAGCATTTACTGTTAAAAACACCACATTTGCATATTGTGGTGGAACTATCTGAGCATTGAAATTGTGATTTGTCTTCATATTTCTCAGGAGTATTTCTTTGACCCTGAAGTCCTCACTGAGGGAGAAGTTGCTCCCAATGACCGCTGCTGCCGCATCTGTGGCAAGATTGGCCACTTCATGAAAGATTGCCCCTTGCGTAAGAAGTGGGTATAATCACAATTCATGTCTGACTTTGTCACACTTAACTTTACAGATACATTTTTATCTACACCAGTGGTTCTCAAAGTGGGGTCTGGGGGAACCTCAGAGGTCCTTGAGGGGTTTCCAGCAAAATGGGGAATTATTTATTTTTACTATAATTCAATTCATGAGTAACATAGTGATTGAACGCATGAAAATTTTGGTCATGGATTTCATACACTTTCTGAAATAAAACATCCAAACCCCAAAATCCTATCAAATGGGCGATCCTAGGACAAAATCCTGTCAAATGGGGGTCCGTAGTCTAATGTAAGTCAGTTTAGGGGTCCTTGATGTGAAAAAGTTTGAGCGCCACTGATCTACACCATGTGTCACTACATGTTTGTATTACATTGTGGATCATTTTGGATCAGGTCCAAGCATAGAAGGGACTCGGAGAGAAGGCCAGATCACCTGCGAGACAAAATGGATACAGCAGAGGACGGCAAGGATCAGGTCAGACACAAGAGTGAGCACTGGAGGAAAAGAGATGGACCAGAGGTGCGCTGCTGCTTCTTGTGTGGATCAAGTGCCCACATCAAGAGGGACTGTCAGCTGTACAGAAGCCCTGCAGGTTCACACAAAGTTTCTTATTTTATAAAAGATTTTTCATTTGCATTGTTAACCGCTTCCAAAAGAGATTTAACTCTGAAGTAGAACTGTTAGTCTCCTCTGCATGTTGCATTAAAATAAAGCACAATAAGTTATTTTACCTTCATGTTATAATAAAAACAGAGGGGAGAGATCACTTGCTTCTGTTTTAACGTTTATTTTTATTTGGCAGGTAATGTGAAGATGGAAAGCTTTTCTTCCCCCTCTTCAGTCCACTTAAGGAACTTGAGAGAAAAGGAGAGACAAGTATGATCTCAGTTTTGTGCCGGTCAATGAAAACCATTCTTTTAAAATGTGTTTTAGTGATACTGTAACATTTGTGCCCCTGTTTGTCTTATGTTTGTCAGAGTTCACCCATACAAGAGGAGAAGAAGAGAAAGCAACAAAATGTGATCTTAAGTCCACAAGCAGGTATTTAAATTACTGTACTTAATGCTTTAATCCATAAAGATTTAGAGCCTAATTGTCATAGTATTAACTTAACAGATAATTTATTTTATTTATTTTAAGTAATTTTAACTTAGGGCTGGACGATAAGGCCAAAAATGTTATTACGAGAAAACGTTTCATATCTTTTGATATCGATAATTATCACAATAAGTATTAAATAGTTACTTCTTTTGAGTTTAAAGGCTGATTTTGCTCCTGAGTGAAAGTTGAAGAAACCTGATAGTTAATTGTAGTTTAAACTCTTCTTATTGGTCAAAACTTGATGCCAAAAAGTGGATCCTTTCACAAACCTGAGGTAGAACATTCAAAACAATTATGATAAAATCTTTATCTACACAAATGCACCGTTAAAATTAAGTTTTTTCTGTCCTTTTTCCTCAACATAAACAGCTTAATAAAAAATGTCTTAATTGGTGTATGATTCAAGTGAATAAAGTTGAATATTTATTGAACATTTGTTATTGTTGAAAAAAAATTAATTACGACAGTTATTGTTATATTATCCAGCCCTATTATAACTTCTACTGGAATGTATGATCCACCTCACCTATCTTAAACATTATTCCTTCCTCTTAAAGAGGCAGCTTTCCCTTCAGCATACATTATCTGCCCATGTTTGAATTATCTTTCCCCAATTGGCTAACTTCAATGACAGGGTCTCTGAATTTTCTACAGTGGAATTAATCTCAGTAAAACCAGTTGACAGTATTCTTTTGTATGTTGGGTCAACTGTCTCGTTTTAGGGCTGGAAAGGAGAGTGAATGAGAGCAAGAAATGTTTGCAGCAGGTTCAGGTTCATCCGTCTTTCTCTGGATTCTGGACCGCACACTTACTGATGTTTTGGCTAAAGTTTAGCATTTTGCTTCTGTTTTGTCTTTTGTTTTTTTATGCAGTCCAAAAACATATTCTGTGAGTGATCATACCTGTAACCTGAAATGAGTTTGTACAAATAAAGCGGCAAATAAAGCAAATACAGCGGTCAGTTTATCAGGATGAGGCAATCTGCCCTGTTTTTAATAGTTTTTACTTTGAAATGTACCAGCGCAGGTTAAAAATATTTTTTGACTCTTACATTCTGCTTTGTTTCAGGCAGTTTAGCCTCCCGAAATTTGGGTCGCTCTGGTCACAGGAAGAGCCCAGTGGAATAAGCAGCAGATGTGGCTACACAAACCATGAAGTTGTCCAGGCAGACAGCAACCCAAATTCAGTGATCCTTAAATCTGAATGGGACTTTTTGGGCCAATGGAGCCCGTTAAAGCCAAAGCCAGGACGTCTTGACTTGAAGCCAAATAGGGCCTTTTTATGCGTTTATTATTTTTTTTTTGGTTTTTTTCTCCCCCTAAAGCCCTCAGAGGAGCTTTTTAAAGCTTTCATTTTAACAAGACAAGCCATTGTGCATGCACCCATCTCATTGTTTACCTACACTGCCAGTCAAGTTGTTTTAAATTCATTACATTACATGCAATAAAATTGCAGATTCACTGTTAAAACAGTAAATAGGTTAGATTTTGATCATCATGAATCTTTTTTTCTTAGATAAAATACTGTATACTTGTCACACTGACAACTGTATAGGCTCAACTGTTGTCAGTCAAGTAACACGTATTTGAGGTCTGTTTAGTCATCAAGGCCATTTCATCTTAAACCAAAAAGTCACTTTTCAGTTAACTTATTCCTTATTTATAATGAAAATGTTTTTATGATGGATTTGCAATTGTTTTAGATTTTACCCCCCCCCCCTCCCAAAAAAAAGAAAAATACAATGTAAGTTGTTCTAAAACTTTTGAATGGCAGTGTCTTTCATAATGGCCAGGATCTTTTTTTTTTAATAGAATTTCTTTTAAATCCTGTTTATTTGTCCTCTGCACTGACGTCCATCAGTCCGTCTGTCCTTTTGCCTTCACAGCAGCTCTACCTACTGTATGTCTGTGTCTGTATGTCTCTTTATTGGAAAACTGGTGTAGATATATTTTCAGGATCATTGTTTTATTTTTTTGAGGCTGCTGATTCACCCCCGTTTCATAAATACACAATGCTCCTCAGCTGCCTTTGAACAGTAGGACAAAAACTGAAATTGAATCTAACTCTGGCCCATGTCCACACATGCTAAGAAGTGTTGTAACTATAGTGCAAGGACATATGAAGTTGAGAAAGTTTCATGCTTGCACTCAGTGGTAAGGTTTTGAAAAACCACTCAACTGGTCCAGCTGATTGCAAACACTGACTTAGTCCTAAACTAGAGGTAATCTCAGTTCAATGGAAAGATAAATGTATTTATTTGCCACAAAGGCTTCATTTTGTTGTAATGGTGCCACAGATTGGTAGCTGCACTGTGAGGGTCCACGCCCTTGAATTATGTTGCTGCTAGGTAATGTCTCAAAGACCTGCTTATCATTCAACTTCAACTCTGTATTGCTTTATTGTTGTCCTAATATAGCTGAATTTTATAACAAAAACAAATGTGTTGTTGGTGAAATTGTAATCAAATTTATCATTTTAAAGTAGTAGTAATGCCAGCCTTATTGCGTTTCTTCTGTTGGACTCAAATGGGAGTTTTAGTTTGTTCTTAAGGAACCCTGATCCTGCCAGGAAAGGTTGTTGCAGTCTATTTTGTGTCTCAAAAAATTCATTAAACAGAAATCAAACATCGGCGTGGAATAATTCTTTGATTTTTCTCCTGCTTTAAAACAATGCATAGTTTTCAACCTGACTTAAAGTCAGCAGTACATATAGGTGTATTGGATGTCTGTGAATGTTGTCAAAAGGAAGTTTAAAAGCAAAGGCCATTGGACTTGGTTAAAGATTTAAAGACGTTTCGTCTCTCACCCGAGAAACTTCTTCAGTTCTGTCTGACTGGTAGGGAAACTCAGCTATTCAACCTCTGTGGTTTTCAAGGCGATAAGGTCGATAGTTTTGTTCGTTAGTGCTCCTGGTTTATGGTCGTTGGAGACACCCGAAGCAAAGTCTGAAGGACGATCGTTGGCACTCACCTGAGGCCAATTATTGATGTAGTGATGTACGGGTCGGGTCATACAATAAAACTGACAAAGGTGAAGTTATGGATGAGTGGCTAACTATTTTGAACGTTTTCCCGGTTTCTCTTTGCTTGATAGCCTACATTTTGGGTGCATACAACAACTGTGTGTTTTCGTTTAGGCCTACTATAACCTGCAGTCGCACATTTTTTATTATTTAGTCAGGAATGTTTAAGTTGGTAAAATTCAGCAACAGTATTGTTACTCCACCCAGATCAATGGATGAATTTAAACTCTACATTAGCCTACATTTACATTTATTCATTTAGCTAACGCTCTTATCCAGAGCGACTTACAATTGAGGTCGCACGCCTCTGGAGGGGTTAAATGTCTTTCTCAGGGACACAATGGTGGATGGATGGCCGGGTCACAGTGGGGGATTGAATCTCTCACACCAAAGGTACAGTCTTATCCATTGCTCCATCACCCCTACAAACTGTATGTAAGACTACCTGCATGTCACACACAAAACGTCAGTAGCGTGTGAAAGATCATTACTGACTTTGGAAACAGCGATTGAATCACCGATTCTGAACATAGCTTCAGATTCTGCAGTTAAGAAGAAATTTAAGGAAAACGTAGCCTAACTTACATTGGGTCGACAAAGTTTTTAGGCTGTCTGAACCCCACCTTCAGATTTGTAAAACTTTTATTATATGGGACCAGGTCCAGAACAAGGTGTGTTTTAAAGAAATGTAAAGAAGCTTTGGCCTCTCTGGGATAATCTTGTCCAGATTTGACAGCTCTAGGCATAGTGACTTTAGATAGGGACGTGGTCCAATGTGGTCTACATGTGGGGGAAAACGTGAAAATCACCCTTATAGTAATTTCACAAATCTGAAACTGTGTTTAAAGAAAATTTAGGCTCTCTGGGAAAATCTAGTCTAGATTTGATCACTCTAAGCAATGTGGTCCACATGTGAAAATACATTAAAATCGCCCTTTTTTCACAAAACCTCGGATCAAACGTCGGATCCTGTCAAATCGAATCGGAACTAACTTCAGCCTCGTTGTTTGATGAAAAAAGCTGATTGATGTGGTTGAAAGTGCTGGCATAAGCTAGTAAGTGTACCTTTAGTTACTTTTTTCTAAGATATGAATAAGAGAAGTAGAATGGCACAAAACATTCCTAGAGAAGCATAAATTGGAACAAGTAGGTTACGCAACAAAAGCATCTAAGAAGACTTTATTTTCTGTTAGCCCAATGGCTGTTGCGGCCGTCTGTCATAATGTTAGCCAATCATAGAACGGGCTGCTTATTTGGGGCGGTTGTCACTTTTTTACACGCTTGCGCAATTCAATGTTGTGATTTTAACTGTAGCAACATGTCTGCCTCCATGGTGCGAGCGACCGTCCGAGCGGTCAGCAAAAGAAAGATACTGCCTACAAGAGCTGCACTGACACTGGTAAGTTATAAACAATGATTGTAAACGCATGTAAAACACCTTTCTGTCCGTTCAGGTTATGTTTATTCTGAGTGTGCCGCCAAGGAGGCTTTACGTTACGTGATCCAAAGTTAGCTATGCTAGCTAACTATCTGTGACTTGTACGTAACACTCGGTACAACCAGAGACGTTGGTACAACTCGGTTTCTACTTTTACGGAACTTCCCTATAACATAAATTTCACCGTGTTGATAATCTTATATAGCAGATTTACACAATAGGGCGGTTATATAAGAGTGACGTTAGGTCGTAAAATCGTAATTGTCCTTTAACTAACTTAGTCTGGATGCTAACGTTACTCCCAGGCAACGTATGCTGCTAAGCTAAGAGATGTTGCTTGGTAAGTTAGAAAGCCATGGACTGTTATGTTCCTTAATAGCGGCAGATTACTTCACATTGGTAATCAGACACCATAAAGAAAATAGTGTCAAGCCATGCAACTGAAGTTAGTATACTTTTGAAAACAATACTTACATAAAGTATTGTTTTACATATGCGCTTAAATAACGCTTAGGGGCTCACAAGAGACAGGTTTTAAAATCGACGCAGCCGATGTCGAAATATCCTGACTTTCAGTCTCTAACACAAAAATGTTTTGCATTATTCCATAACGCAACCATTAACATGAATATATTTTCCGTTGTTCCTTAAAAACCACACCTTTATTTATATGTGTGTGTGTATATATATATATATATATACTGTTTTCACAAGCAGGGTTTCAGTCCTCATGAGTAGTAAACTGACCTTTATGTCTGAAATTGATGGATTGCCCATTTTTATTCACAATTAAATAAATTATTGTTGCAGTTGACTTGTATGATACCAGCTGGTATTGTTATTGAGTTAGTATCCTAACACTAAATAGACTAACAACACTTTATTATAAATGCGGTAATCAAATACCAGAATAGAATCTGTGTGCATGAAAGATAAAATGAAACAAATGAAATGGAGATACTACGGGGTACGAGGGCTCACTGAATGATTGGATGAGTATGTTAATGATGTGAATCACGTGCTATGGCCTTCACAGTTATCAGATCTCAACCCAGTTGATACCCAGTGAGTGATTGAAGAAGCGATCAATGTGATGTTAATGTAAATGAAGTGACTAGCAAGCTGTCAGTGCAGTGTCATAGTTAATGGGCGGGAGAAAAACGTATTGATGTTGAATAACAGCCTGCCCGCTTACAGTGCTGTTGTAAGATAATGTGTGCGCATGGTGGTCTGAGCTGATAAACTTCGTGCACCGAAGTAAATGACGTCTCTCAACGCTGAGGCAAATGCAGATGACGTGCCATTGAAAGGTTTTGCTGTTATTTTTTTTTACCTGTCAGGACAACACCTTAATATAAAAATTAGTTTAAGTGGCAGAGTTAGTAGCACTTGCGCTTAACCATCCTACCCCATATGGATTAAGATTCAATTTGTGTGTGTCTGTGTGTGTATATAAAATGAATAAATAAAGTTTGTATGTTTGTCTCTTTGTTTTTTTCAGCATGTGGTATTGTTATTGTGGTCCTTTAAGTATACTTTATGTTTGTCCTTTTGTCCCCAAGAATGATATAAAGAAACAACAATTTAAAATCCAGTGCTAAATACTAGAGGTGGATAAAAAAATCGATATAGCATATTATCACAATATTTTCTGTGGCAGTGCTGTATTGATACATGGACGTCAAGTATTGCTCTTTTATTATTTAAATTGTACATGGGAATTTTACTTTTTTGATAATGTAATAAAAAAAATCAATTGCTTTTTCAATCCTCTAGAAAAAGTTTTACTTTGGGGACACAATTTGTGTTCTATGTATGTTTAAAATTGCCATAATATCATATCGTGACAGAAGTAATGTGATCATATCGTATCGAGGGGCCTCTGGTGATTCCCACCCCTACTTAATACTTGTATTAGTGTTGTTGCTGTTAACTACACACTCTACAAAGAGTAACAAGTTTTGACTTTATCAAAACTTAGTATAGTTATGAAAACCACTGCACTCCAGCCTGTGATAGAGTTGGGATGTATTGCATATTTTGGCATCAGCAGCACAGTTGCTCACGCAGATGAACACAGCGGCTTTAAGGGATTAGCACCATGTGGCTAATGTAGTTCACCTCAGTCTCCCAAATGCCTCCACGTGAGAGCCCAAACACTGGGATCCATTTTTTTGCACCTCCATCCACTCAATTACAGCAGGAGGTACAGGGTGCAGGTTATTTCATTATAGGCTACTGTATACCTGCTCATTTCAGACAGGTTTGTGTCTTCACAGTGAGCAGTAAGCATCATTAACAGCCATAGACACTTGAACCTGCACCGTAGTCTGCTTCTTTATTGTAATGCTTCTGCTCCGTTTGTCCAGCACAGTTACAGTTTTGTGAAAATATACTGCTGCCATGTAAATCTAGTGTATGTTGTAGCTTTGAGTTGTAACATTTTACCATCTACTTTCTTTTCTTTAGACTCCATCGGCTGTAAGCAAGATCAGGTTATTGTTGGAGAACAAGCCGGAATATGTGAGTAATTAATACTGTGGACATTCACTGAAATGTATCATTAAGCAGGCAGTGCTATTCTTTTGTAATGGCAGCAGGGTGCTGTATTTGGTTTTCATTTATTTGGGTTGTTCTCATCAAAAGCATTCATCCTCCTATGCTTCGTGTTAGGGCTGGCCGGTATATCTGTATAAAGTACATACTGATATAATTTCAAAAGAGATATACAATTAGATACCATTTATACCGATATAGTTTGATGTTGAGCTAATTAATGTTTCGTAAAGTCCTGCCAGGGTTTGCTCCTCTCTCTCCCTCACCGCGCAGCCCCGCCCCTCCCTCTGTGTCTGCCTTCAGCCGTCTACTCATAAAGTCTCTAACAACACAGAGGGAGAGACTGCTGAAGACCTGGCTTGGAAAAAACAACGGTTCAGTCAATGTTTCCCACACATACACTTTATTTCGGCGGGCCGCCCAGGTATATTTGCCGACACAAATGCCTTTTAAATAGTAAAAACATGCCCCTAAATGTAAAAAGTAAACTTTTATTAATATCTTAGGACATTTTATCTTTACCGAATATATATGTAAGGGAAAAAATAAGGCCACACAATCACTTTTTTTCCTTCCTTTACTGAAGATGTGTCGGCTTTTGGGTAAAAGATTTCTTGAAGTGAAATTTAAAGGTGCTGTAAGGACAAGCTTTAGATACACTTAAAAATATGTTTGTTCTCTTAAGAAATTGTATATTGGATTATAGCTTAGAGGGAAATTAAACTCAGTGGTAATGTCCATCTGACTCTTTGTAGATTGGTTTGAAGGTCGGAGTGAGAACACGTGGCTGTAATGGACTGACTTACACACTGGACTACACCAAGGAGAAAGACAAATCTGATGAGGAAGTGCTGCAGGATGGTAAGCTATGGGTTAATGATTCACAGCGAGCATTGCGGTCTGCCACAGTAAAAATCTTTGACACAAGGGGGTGTGTAAGTTGAAAATGTTAAAATTCTGCGTGTAGCATTATTAAAAAATATGTATTTGTAGTGTTCAACGTATTAAAACAAAGCCACGTCAGTCTGGCTGTGTATTAAAGTCAAAGTGAGAACTTGGGAGTAGTAAAGGCTTTACTGTGACTCTGTTGCAGGTGTGAGGGTGTTCATAGAGAAGAAGGCTCAGCTGACCCTTCTGGGAACTGAGATGGACTTTGTGGAGTCTAAGTTGTCCAGTGAATTTGTCTTCAACAATCCCAACATCAAGGGCACATGCGGCTGTGGAGAAAGCTTCAACATCTGAGGACCATGGAGCCTCAGCCTTCCCGCACCCTCCCCGCTCCAAACCCCTGTCCCACCCATAAAGACTGAGAGACTGAATGCTAACGAGGAAGACGGACATGAGGAAATCTCTGCGATGTGGCCGTGCTTGCGTTTCTACCACTGCTCTTCCTGCAGACCACTTGTACACGCACACTTGTGAAACCCAGTTATGCATGATCATGCTTAGAGGAAGGTTTCAATACAATCAGTGTAGTCAAAACCATCTCACCGTATTGATTTTAGGTCCAGATACCTCTTGATGTTGACAACTGCTTTTTTTATTCTTAGAACCTCAGAAGGACCTCAGAAGCAGGGTGTTTTTTAATTTAGGGACTCACTGCCGTCTCTCAGAAACACGCACATTATTTTCAGATTTCATCACAACTTTTACGCAGGAGGATATGGTGCATCATGACCAACATCATGCTCATTGAAGCTGAGGGTTGATCAGTTTTAAGTTGGTAAAGCTAAGAGGATGACTGTGTACTACCTATCATTCAGAGTGATGTACCAGCAGAATGCAAAAGGGGAAGCGTTTTAGTGTCTTGAAACTGCTTTATTAGTTTGTAAAGTATATATTTATCTCTCTGTGTACATATAAAGAATGTAAATCACCCTTGAACAACAAACGCACAACAAAACAACACACCAAACATGTATCCCTCGCAGAAGAATACATGAGGTTTATGTTGGATTATTTTTTGCTTGATCAAAGCCAGGACTTTGATCAAGCAAGACTTTATGCTCTTAAGATGTGTAACCTGTGCAATATGTCTGTGTACATATGAAATAATAAAAAATAACTAAATCCTGTATTATGAAATCGTGTGGCCTCTGTTTTATGTGTCGGCAGTTTCTTGTGCCTGGATGACAGACTTAGACAGGTTGTCATGGAGATGGCTCAGCTGTTACTGGAATCTTCATCTCTGTTGTGATTTGTGATCATTCGGTTGTCAGAACCAGATGGATTCTGTGTGTCTGTTTCATTCACATTGTACATCTGTTTCTGCAGCCAGCTAATGAACTGTTGTCACTTCTTTCAAGCAGGAGCCACAGCTGTATTAAAAGATTTCTGTATTTAAGTTTTTTAACATTACTGAACTAACAAGTGGGCAATTGGCTTGCTTTTGTAAAGGTCATTTAGGTTCATGGATAATCAAAACAAGGATGGAGAATCAGACAGCAGAGAGTCTTGTGGACTGAAGGTAGTGGAAAAAGATTTACAACAAGATTTTCACTCTGAAATAACTGGTTGCTTTTGAATGCAGTGGGTCTGTAAAAGATAAAATCACAAGGGGGCAAAGGAGGGATGCACAGACACTGCGGTTTTAGTTTTTCATTTTGTTTATTTAAAAATCATAAGCTATGGCTTTGATAGCAGCTACAGTAGAAAAAATGTCACTTAAAACTAGACATTAAAATAAACATACACAATAAAACTGTTTTAATTAATACAAAGATATTAAGGCAAATGTGTTGGCAAACAGTAACTTACTTGCAGCAGCACATTAGTATTTGTTTGGAGTCAAGAAACTGGGCAAAACTCTCCGCCCGATGCATGGCAGTTCACTTACCACTCTCCAGCAGCTATATGCTCTGCTTTGTAGGCTAACTTTGTCTGTATGCCATGTTGGTGCCGGGCAGGTAAGGAATGGGGTGATTATCAGAATCTTTTTGGTGAAAAGCAGCTGCTTTCAGCATCTGGAAATGATGCTGATAAAACAGAATGAATCAAAACAGTAAACAAAAATGGATGCTCCTCAAACTGTTAACTCTTAGTAGATGTTTATGTTTTGTCCATAGAACATGCAAGTTAACTCGTCCTGAATAAGCAGTGAGATAATGTTTTCATTTTCTTGCTGTATTTTCTTTTGATTTTATTGTATTTGTGCAAAGTACAGCATGTTTACAAAGAAAATAAAGCCAAGTGTTAAAAAAACAGGATATATATGATCATATCACTGGAAAAACTCCCCCTCTCTGCTCACTATCTCAGATTTCAGAGTTACTAAAGGCTTTGGCTGAGAGGAAATCACCACCATGTGACACCACACATATTGACCCCCGAAAAATCAGCACCACCCTCTCCATCTTAAAGAACACAGGGACAGGCACTTTGAACACCCATGGGACCTTTAGATCCCGAGCTTTCCTCCCTGATAACATCAAACGGTTGTCCAAATGTCAGTTTAAGAGGCGGGATCACCTGAGTGAAAGCTTACCAACCTCAGAACCTGTTCTTGTGGTGGCCTCATCTCAGGAGGGACAACTGCAGCCCAGCTCAGCATGCCCAAATCCTGCCATCCTTGCACACCTAGTAGACAAGTCTAAGTTGCTGCCCTCTGACTCTCTCTCCTCTATTGTAGAACGACTTATAAAGCAGGAGATGCATCCACACATCCTGGGTGTGCAGCACTGGACCAAACAGCAGTCCTGTGAACCGCTGCTGACGCTGCTCAAACAGATGCCTAAACAGATGCGCCAAACTGGTCAATAAGCAATTAGTTTTTACCTTCACAGATACAAAGATCCTTAATAGAACTCCTTCCACACAACTAGACCAGAGAGGCCATGACTGTTTCACAGTTTGGTTTTTCAAGATACTGTGACTTTTAATGAAAATTTTCTACATTCGGTAACAAAGTTATATTTTGTACTACTTATCCTTAAGGAAAAGCAGTTAGAGGACTTCATAAGGTTTATAAGTTTTAACTAATTGCTTCATTAATGTCTATCTTTCTAATGATTTTTATAGATAAGTAGTAAATCATAGATTAGGATGATATTTGCGTTGCCAGGTTGTGAAAAATCCCTTTAGCAAGTGCACATTCTCACATAAAGACGTAATGTCAACGAAAGTAAATAAAAAAACACTTTCTCTCCTCCTTATTAATGGTTTGTTACAGATCTATAAGCATTAATTAATTATATTTTAAAATTAATCAAACAATTTGTTACAACTGATAAACCGTATGCGTTTTTGGCAGAAATATAAATCATGGCATTTTTACAAGAAAGCAAAACATAGAGGTAGTGACTCCCTCTGCTTCTATGGCTTGCCACAAGTTTCAGCCCTATTTGACAATTCGGTCTCGCTGAAGTGACACACTCACTGCAGGAAAGCTGTTTCATAGAAAGTTTATTCTTAATTAACGGACAAATTTTCTTAAGGTCATGATAAACAATTATAAATGAATAAGAAGTGAAATGTTGATGTAACCTTAAAAATATTATACCAGCATTTTCTTGTGCTCATGTAATAATAATTTCATTAGCATGAATGCCTTGTGTTCTTACCCACTCTGGAGTATGGAAAAAGGCATCAGTAGAGTAACAATAGTCGATCTTTCACTAATTGTTGTTATGCTTGATCCCGATCCAGAGACAACCAATGAATGGTTCTTTAAGGATTTAACGGACCTCCAGAGGCAGCTGTTTTTAGGTGCCAGAGTCCAGAGGATCTCTCAGAAGGCTTGGAAAACTACTCGCCACATGTTAGCAGAATCCACTTCTTTACCAACCAGTTGAAGAAAGTCAAAGACAGAAAAGATAAAATCCAACTGAAACCAGTAAACACAGTTTGAATGCTTTTAATTTTTTTTTTACACAGCATTTGTTTGTGGAAGGCAGACCACTGTTGCAGAACTCGTTTGACACAAGGTTTATTTAAGGAGCCGTATGTCAAACATTCAGAAAACACTGCTGTCTGAGTATTCTCTATG
This sequence comes from Lepomis gibbosus, assembly GCA_029875015.1. Classification (NCBI taxonomy): domain Eukaryota; kingdom Metazoa; phylum Chordata; class Actinopteri; order Centrarchiformes; family Centrarchidae; genus Lepomis; species Lepomis gibbosus. The sequence continues at coordinate 31,654 of JAPMOB010200621.1, forward strand.
TACACTCTCTTCCACAGTAATGCATTTAGTAAAGGCAAACATTTAATTTGCTATAAAGCCTGTTTTTGTTCAGAAGCCCTGAACACATCTTAAACATGCCTTATTTGTGAAGACAAGCTCAAATCATTTTTGTTTGCTGCACACATGAGCATAATTCCTCTGAAATACTATTTTGCACTTATTTAATCTCATGCCAAATAATATCAAATGATTTTTAGATGTTTGATGTCCAGGTTAATATGTAAATAAAAAACAAAAAACAACACAGTCACTTTAACACTTAAACACATTATTTACTCTGTCACGCTGTGCAGTTGCGAAGGTTTGCCACTTTGCAGCCAAGGCCATGATGGATGTAATGACATCTTTAAAACGTATTTGTTTTGCTGGAAGTTGGGGGGGGGGATCAGGTTGTACTGTCACCATGACCCCCAGCTTCCTCCACAAGTCACTCATTTTAATGTTGGTTTGCAGGTTACGTCCAAGACTGATGGAAATTTGAAGATAGTTGGTTAAATTTCAGATTCTACTTTTCCAGACTTGGCTCAGCTGTACTCAGGTTCAGCTGCAGTTTTAGCCGAAGCTTGCATTGACCACAACTTTTGGATGTTAATGTGATGAAGAAACAAACTGAATTTGTTTGACTCTGGTTGCAGTCACTTTACAGGGCACTCAGTCCTAGATAATTACAGGTAAAGATGCAGATTTAGTTTTAAAGCTCCTATCACATCAGTCTGTCTTGTACTCACATAAACGTTCACAAGCAACATGACTCATGTCTCCTCCAACCCCCACCTTCACCTGTCATGGTGGTCTATAACAGTGCTTTCATCTCAGACCTGCAGAGAACAAAACAGCAGACCATCACTGCCCGATACGAGACAAAAACCTTACAGAGCAAAGAGGCGAACACTGATTCAAACAGGCACAACACAGGTAAGAAAAGCTTTTTGTAAAGGAACAAACTATATTTATGTTTAATTTGACTTTGTCTGATGTCATAAATCCAAATTAGGAAGTATTCATTTCAATAAATAAAAATGATAAATTATGCACACATTTAAATGTACCACTTTTTTCTTTACCAAAGTAAAGAAAAAAGTGGTATTGTCATTTTTTTCTGTTTCATTTGTGTGGTATGGAGAAACAGACACTGTCTTGATCTGAGACAGACACAACAGTAACACTAGAGGAGATACTAATGAGTGTTGCATGTACCGTAGAAATATTCTATTCTTTTATTTGTGAAGATGATGGTGGAATCAGCAGCCAGTCACAGGCCAGACTGTGGGTCTGTATGCAACAAGTCCGCAGCTCTTGAGGACCAGGGGCCACCCATGTTGGTCGACGCCTGGCTGGTCCCCACTTTCTTCAGCCTCATCATGCTGGTTGGCCTGGTCGGGAACTCGCTGGTCATCCATGTGGTGACCAAGCACCAGCAGATGAAGACCGTCACCAACATTTACATAGGTAACATTAATAAGACATACTCTTTAAAGAAATCTTTTCAGCGCGTTCAGTGAACAAAATGTTTTTGAAACTGCAATAGCTTGATAATATAGGAAGTGGCATGCCCCACACAGAAGGGAACATGGGTACAAAAAGGAAATTCCTGAGAAAATTGTGACTTTGCAAAGTAAAAAGAGAGAACATACTGCAGATGAGGGCACTCTTTCTGCAGGTCAGAGACGTAATAAATCAAATTAAAGGTACCTTCTGCAGTTTTCTTGTAAACAAAAGTTATGTTTACATTCAGTATTAGTCACTTAAAAGACATTTGCGTAGCAGATTTTTTTTATTTATTTATGGTCTTTTTGCCGCTTTGAATGCATTTCTCTGTTCTTGTTCTCTTCCAGTAAACCTGGCTACGACTGACATCTTGTTTCTGGTCTGTTGCGTACCCTTCACTGCCACACTGTACCCACTGCCCAGCTGGATCTTTGGAGAGTTCATGTGCCGACTGGTGAACTATCTTCAGCAGGTGAGACACACACACACAAACCACAAACGCACATGTAAACAGGCCTGGAATTTAAAAATTGGCACTGTAACCATGTCATCACTAGTAAGATGGTAATGATTACAGTCCCATATTACAAGTATTATCGTGGCATGACGACCAAAATACAACTCTATACTACTGCAATAATAATTTCCATGAAGTCACATGAGACATTATATTAGGTGCAGAATAACTACTATCAGATGGACAGCTACTCAAATAATGCAAAAGCAGATTCTAAACATCAGAAGTAAATATGATTTATTAAATGTTCAGTTCTCACATGAAAATAATAAAATAATAAAAAAATTCGCACAAACCACATGGGAGTGTCAGTGTTATCCAGCTGTGCTGTCATTGGTCAAGTCTGAGGGTCAGCCACCATTATACAAAAATGGTTTTGCTCAAAATGTGCATTAAATTATATGGTGTTATTCCATCATCAATTTCTACACGGTACAAAACATAAAACCCAACTTGGAAATGTATGTGTCAGAGAGAAAAAAGTGCAACATTTCCTTTTTGCAGTAGAAGTATGAAGTGTCAGACAGACAAACCTGCCTTGTGCGTGTGTGTTTCAGGTGACTGCTCAGGCAACATGCATCACTCTGTCAGCTATGAGTGTGGACCGCTGCTATGTGACCGTCTATCCTTTGCAGTCACTGCGACACAGAACCCCACGCCTGGCTCTGGCCGTCTCTCTGTCTATCTGGATAGGTATCACACAAATACTCCACGCACACTTCCACAACCTTATACACACACTGGCAATGAGACAGCGATAACAATGTATTGCTTCTGTTTTTCTACAGCCCTCCCTTTGATGATAATTATTTAATGCGCTAAACTGAAAAAAAAGTGTGAAGCAGCTCACTTTGCAGATTTTATTGAGGTGATAAAAACATGAAACAGTGTATTAATTCAGTTAATATTATACATTCTTCCAGGAATTTAGTGTGAGTATTATTTCTTTAAATAAACAAAACTTCATGCACATGCTGTTGTTGAAATAACTCATTATCACAGAAAATGAAAAAACATTCTGGATTGATTTTATCCCAAATTTCTCAATTTGCTTTTGTTTATTTTTGCTTTTTTGGGTTTTTTGGGTAATTCTAGACAACAGTTTGGGATTTCTAGAGCCAAGCTAGTGGCAACGAGTGAATTTTATTATGACCATCATGCTCTGTGTCACACAATCATGTCCCCTGTCCTCTCCAGGCTCCGTGCTTCTGTCAATCCCTGTAGCCGTGTACCAGCGTCTGGAGGCAGGATACTGGTTTGGTCCTCAGACGTACTGCAGTGAGGTCTTCCCCTCTGCCCACCTCCAGAGAGCCTTCATCATCTACAGTTTCCTGGCCGTCTACCTTCTGCCACTGCTCACCATTACCGCCTGTTACGCCTTCATGCTCAAGCGTATGGGGCAGGCCAGCGTGAATCCCATCGACAGTAGCTACCAAGTAAGAGGGCGATAGTGGAGTTACTTTCACTTGTAAAACTTATTTTTCACACCTTAAATCCATAGACAGAGAATGTTTCTGGTTATTACAAAAACATTACAAAGCCTCCTTAACTCCAGCTTCAGGCTCAGGCAGAGCGAGGAGCAGCAGTGCGGGCGCGAGTCTCCCGGATGGTGGTAGTGATGGTGGCCCTATTCCTCATCTGCTGGGGCCCCATCCAGGTCTGCATCCTCCTGCAAACATTTGGCCTCCGCAGTTACGTTCTATACAAGGTGACATACTCTCCATTATGTCTGATTAAATGAGCCTCACTTTGCTGCTGGCAGGAAGGTTATAGGGAGGGGTGAAACTGAATATGAACACATTATTGGGATGTGCTCAGATAACCCAAATTCTTGCAGGAACCTTTGACCCCTGCTACCACGCTCCCTTAATTGATTGACACAATTTACCACAAATTTAACACCGAATCATGACTCAGTCTACACTAAACTCAGACATCATACTCACCTTGCTACCACCAGTATCTCCAGTGCCTTTCAAGGACAGATGTTCATTAATCCATTTAGAAATCATTTAAATGAGACACTTCTCATTGACTTAATGTCTTGTCTCATAATCATCAAATGTAATCATTTTCTTCAGTATCAGAGTAATCCAGGTGTTATCTGTTTCTGTTACAGTTCGAACACCAACTGTTAGCCAAAGCAGCATGACTTTTCAGATGGTGATTGAGATGGGCCCGAATGTGAATAGGCTATAGACTAAAAACTTTGAGGTGTAACCCCCTGCCCCTCCCCCTTCTGGCTTGGTGACAAGTGGTGCTCATTAGCAGAGTTTCAGGAGCGGACCACACATTAACCACGTCATCCCCTGCATTTCCATAAATACCCACACGTCCTAACGCCTCCCCTTCGCTCTCGTATCCTGCATCCCTCCCCCCCACCCCTTT
>JAPMOB010200625.1:0-12498 GCA_029875015.1 Lepomis gibbosus
ACACACACACACACACACACACACACACACACACACACACACACACACACACACACACACACACACACACACTCACACAGGCATGCATGCACAGCTAAATTGTCCTTAGATTTCAATACCAAAATAAATCCTACTCACCATGTGTCATGCAGAGTGCCCAAACCAAGATAAATCCAAGCCCATACACCAGCCAGGTATGTAAAGTCATGGATGCAGCACAGTAGTGATGGTCAGTGGTCAGTGCTGGAGGAGAGAGAGACAGATATTTCCTCTGCTCTCATCTATTAGTCCACCGAAACAGACAGAGAGAGAAATCTAGCAGAGATCCCACTTTCCAAAGCCTGAGCAGCCCGACTGTCTCTCTCCACCCCAGCTTCAGCAAAGCTCACGCAGTGTGTGAGTGAGGTGCCAGTGAGAGTCCAGTGAGAGAGGGAGCCAAGCATCCAGTCAGTCAGCCAGTCAGGCAAAGAGACGAGGGGGAGGAAGATAAATGAGTGAAGGAACTAAATAAATGAACGTCTTCCTCAGTGGTCTCCTCACGTCCTGAGCAGGAGATGCTGGTGGAACTAGTGATCACAAAAAGAAAAAGTAAAAGAACTCCTCTCTTCTCTCATGTCACCTCTTGAAGAAAAGAAAAAAGAAAGAACCACCTTCTCTCATCACTGAGATGAAAACAAACACTACAGCGCTTAGTGTCGTCCTTTTCCAGTTGGGGCGAACACATCAATCAGGATTAATCCCTGATTGATAATCCATCGCTTCTAATAATAGTCCTATCACAATGTGTTAAAAGCCCAGGCACTAAATGGAATGGCACGCCAGTAGGCAAGGTTGGTGTGTACGTGAGTGAGTGTGTGCATGTGTGGGTTTACGAGAGGAAGTATTGCCAAAGGAAACACACACACTTTTCCACTGGAACAGGTTATCTCTGCTCGGTGTATCACACTGGGGAGAAAATTCTATCTAATCAAGAATTAAAGAGTAAATCCTTTCTTACAGACTGTAATGCCAGTGGATAAGGCAGGCTTTGCGGTAAGCCCTCATTCCCTCCCCACCCAAAGCAACATATGGTCCAGCCTGATAGATGGCTGGCTATGATTGCTGTCATTCATATCAAGACATATTTACAGCAGTGAGTGCAGATTTTTCCTACATATGTTCTGATTATGCTGGAATGCAGATAATTCCTTTCATCAGCACACATTTACAAAACACACAAAGCCTAATCACCTCCTGCAGTTCATCCTTCTTTGTTTTTGCACACACACACACACACACATGTGCCACTTTTTATTTGTAAGCGTGTGCAGCTGTGTGTGAGTTGGCTCTCCTCTCTGTGCTTTTATTCATGAGTCATTGTCTGTGTGTGAGTGTGTGTGAAAGAAAAGAAAAGAGAAATGCCAGCAGTGTGCACTATCTGTGTGAAGCATATGGTAGGTAGAGGGGGTCATGTGGACAGTTGTGTGTGTGTGTGAGGAGGTGAGGGAGAAAAAGATGCTGTTTAAGCTCAGCTTTAATCAATATTCCTGTGTGTGTGTGTGTGTGTGTGTGTGTGTGTAACCACTGTAACCTTTAAGGAATGGTCTGACATTTGGGGAAATACAATTATTTGCTTTCTTGTGAATAATTAAATGAGAAGATTATCTTTGGATACTTCTCTATTGAATATGAAGCTACAGCCAGGAGGCTGTTTGGTTAGTTTAGCTTAGCACAAAGACTGGAAACAGCTAGACTAGCTCTGTCATACGGTAACACAATCTGGCTATCAGCACAGCTCACTAATTAAGCTGTTATATCTTGTTTGTTTAACCGGAGTCCCTGCTGGTAGCCTAGCAACTGCTCAGCTTTGTGCTAAGCTAAGCTAACCAGCTTAACCATAATCATATAGAAGATGTCAAACTTTTTCCATAATAAAAGCTTTCTTTTATGTGATATAATAATTCTAAAAGTAACATTACATTTGGCATGCACACTCACAAAAACGCACACCCACGCTCACGCACAATTCGACATCCTGAGTTTCCCATTTGTCATGGACACGGGTGTTGAATCTATAATGTGAAATTTTCATATTGCATCAACACAACCGAACTCAGTGGTTGTTAAACATAAAAGAGCAGTCCTTGTAAAAGTCCCAGTGCTGATGTGCACATGCAATTTTTGTCTCGACCTTTTCCCTCTTTCACCATCTTACAGCCCTTATTCATTTATATTCTGCTGAGCTGCTTGAGCCTTTGAGTGATAAAACCATGAAAGAGAGAGTTAGGGAAGGATGGATTCGGAGGGGGAAGAGGAGGTCCTGCAGTTTCACAATGAGTGAGTCTTCCCCAAGCTGCTCCTGACTTATCTCATGACACACAATAGCTGCTTTAAATACCCTTGAAGTCCCCCGCGGTGGCTAGCTTGGAGTGACAGTGACAAGAATAGGGAGGGCTACATGGGTTTAAATTCTTGATGAAATTGCAATTAAGACACCAGAAGAAGAAGTGAGCCTGAGGGCTGCACAAGCAACGACCAAAAAGAAACAACAAGGATGTGAGGAAGAAATACATGAAAAGTTAATTCTGTTCTGTGGGCTTTAATTCTGGGCATCTGTCACAACATATAACCCCTAAAAGTGTAGAGAAGATGAAACTGGAAAAGGCCATGTATTAACCACAGCCCAGCGGGTTCTCTGCAGAGTTAATGAGCAGTAATCCAGTAGTGTTTGACCACAATACTCCACAACATGGTAAGATATTCTGTAGGCTATGTGTAGCTAAATTAAAACAAAAGTCCTGAAACTGCTTGGAGAGCAGTGAAGTTGGAGATTTCACTTTCAGGGACTTGGATGCCTCACCAATTGGGCTGGTTGGAGAAATTCTAAGGGGTCTCTTTCGCTTCCCTTTAGGGAAAGTTTTTGTGCTTTTGTCACATGTCCCATGATTATCGTCTTAATGCTGGCAGTAGCTGTAAGATTAACTGCTGAAGCCTTGAAGGGAAACTGCCTTTTAGCACCCAGAATATCAAGTAATTGAAAGTTTGACCGGATGTATGTGCCTCTGCAGTTTTACACTAAAGGCAGTGCAAAGCCGGATTCTCCTTATACAGCAAAGGAGACATCTCAGCAAAAGGCTTAGCTTCAGTTGTGAAAATGTAAGCACTTTTGAATTTTGCTTCATTGCCCTTTAAATTATGGTCTACAGCAACAACGTTTTTATGAATTACATAAAATTCAGGTTTCAATGCACTTATTTACTACATGAATTCACCAAATATACTCTTTTTATTTGAAGGAACACAGGTAGTTAAAATAGAGTGAATTTTTTGGCCTCGCATTAGTTATTAATTTATGGACATGTTGTAACTGGTAATTTTCCATAATTTATTAAAATGTATCCTTGTTTATTTGCATGTGCATAATCATTTTTGCAATGTAGGAGCACAGATTATTCCAGTATTCTCTATATCTTGTGTGCTTATTATGAAGTTCAAAAATCCTAAAATGAGTCTTGCTGACACATCCTTCAAAAGATTTTGTTATGGATTAAAATCCAGCCAATGGTCCGGTGAGACTTCCCATTTACTGACCTAATAAGCAACGATGATGGGCAAGTGGATGGTCCAGAGAAACGACAGTGTTAACATAATTATATGTCTTCTCAAGCATGTAAGCGCTGCTTCTCTCAGCGTCTTATCAGCCCGTGGCATCTTAAGAGGCACGGTCCAATCAGTGGCCTTGTATTTTTTGCATGGCTGCTCTGTCCCCCTGCCCAGGAGCCCTGTGGGGTAAAACCCGGGGGCCCTCTCACCATCTGCTGCAGTCACTGGGGGTGGCACTATCACGTTCGCATTGCCATGCCAGCCCAATGAGCCCAAGACCAGGCTTTGACCTCTCCCTTCAACTGCCCCAAGTCCTACTTTCTCCCTCAGTAGGTTCCTCACAGCTGCATGATGCTCACTGGTTGTTGATCCAGAGGCATATTCTGCTGGAACTATTGAAAGTATTGGCTTTTATTTAATGCATCACCCAGCTGAGTGACAAAATGTTTGAGGACTTGTCTCTCATATTTTTGGAGTCCATACACAGGTCTGAGGTTAGACTATGGTAAATTGTCACTCAGTATTGAGATATGCTTTTACCATCCAGAAAACAGCAGTCACAGCGGTTTCCACATTCACAGCAAATCTCACATTTCACAAAAGGGATCTAATCATTTCATGGGATGCAACTGCAAAGCTGACATTTCCTCTCATACAGTCATTTCAAACTTTTTGAGGCACTGTTATCAGATTTCTGAGATCAAATTGCCCCTTGGATGTACAGCATCTGGCATGGAAAATCAAACCAGCATCTGAAGGCTTGCTGGAAGGACTTGCCTGCCTGATATGCTGCAGCACATCACTCGCAATACTAATTGGATGTTTGGACTATTTTTAAAAGGTCCACTGAACTCATGGCCAGCCGAATAAAGAGCGATTGATAAATAATTAAATCGACACAGTTAGAGTGGAAGAATATTTAACTGCTACCCCCATTTAAAAGCTTAGCTTTACAAACCATCAGCTCAATAATCTCTTAATTTAAACATTCCCCTCAATCTCCAAGGCTTAGAGGCAGCATCTGCTACACACATATACACACTCTGGTGAAGAACATCTTTATAAAAATCCAACCTGAGACATGTTGACATCTGTTTTCCTAATGACTTTCATTCAGTGCCCATTTAGTCACTGACTGCTTCGTGAACCTTCGTATTTAAAACCATGTTTTACTGACTCAGTTTACATTGCAGATCTTTGAAAGGGCAGATGTAAGTCCTCTATAGCACATGCAGCTTAGCCTTGGCCTACATTTTAGACCTCATTAATCTATTTATGTTTGTCATTTAAAGATCTTATTGCCATACTTTGTGAAGTCAACGATAGAGCTCTCAGGAGATTTGTCAGAGGTGGGGCATTATCTAGATGGGAAAATCAAAACACGGCGCTCTATTTTCTTTCACTGTCAATGATACATATCCACAGAAAAATTTAAAGCCCTGCCTCATGATTAAAAGAAAGCATCATCGGGAAATAAACTGCCTCAATCACATTACGTGGAGATGAAGCAGTGATTCAGGAGCATGTTCTCAACATAAAGGCTTGACACAGTGAGGAAAATGAGAGTTAAGATGCTGCCAGGAGCTTTGGAGGCTGACCCAATAGCACACTGATGCCAGCACCGAGTTTATTTGAATGCCTAGTCGAAACCGCCAAAACCACCCCATGTCTTACTTTAATACCCTCAGGCTTTATCACTACATCACCTTTAAAAACAAAAGTGGATCCTATGGGTGGCTTGCTGCACCTTTTGCCTTTGTAAACCCTGCATCCCTCTCAGCTGCCCAAACACATTTGGCTCTAGGCCACCGCAGCCAGGCTCTGTGAGGGAATATGAATGGCATTAGCTCCAGGCTGTTGCCATAGTGTTGACTTATTTACTGTACATCAGCCCACTGACTTCAAACAGCGCTGTACGCGTTTTGGCTGCCATATTAGTGTCAGTGTTATCATCCAAAGGACACATTTCCACTGGGTGATTTAAAAAATTAAACGGTGGCTGCTTGTGAACAACAGAAAGTTAAGAGCAAATGCAAAAAGTTCTGTAAGCTGTAGAAATGCTGACCAATTAAACATGTGCCTTATTATCTTTTGCCAAAATCAAATGTTTTGACACAGAAAAATTAAAAAAAACATTTGCATTCCGGTGAGAGCCAAACAGATAGAATGTTTATTTAAAACAGGATAAAAAACACAGTTGAGAGCTTTCCCTGATATTGGCTCCTAATAAATAACATGCATCTCAGAGCTCATTTGGGTTTTTGATGTCTTGGGCAGCTGTTTTCTTGAGCAGCAGCTGGCCTCACATTTTAATGAAACCACATGTGGGACACATCAATGACATTTGCACTGCCCAATAATCAATGTGAAGTGATGGGGCGATAACTGGAAGCTTAAGGACAAATTCTAACAAAAGGACTTATCCTAAACTGATTTTGGTAAAATCAAAATGACAGTACAAGTAAGAAACCCTTATTTGATCCCATTACAGCTTCAACTGATTAAGAATTATGTTCATTCAACTCTGTTAAGCGAAGGTCTTCCATACAGGCTTTGGGAGGGCAATATATATGAATGGAGGGAGAGCTCTGTTATGTTATGTCATCAGCAATTGCATGGTATTATTTGAAAAGAAATGACAAAATACACCTCTGTGTTGAATACTAACACTATTTTAAACAATTACTTATGATAGATTAGTAAAGTAATAAATATTGCCTAAGGACAGAATTCTAAATTGAGCATAGTAGTGCCTGCTGAAATGTAACTGTTCTGTAAGTGTAGGTTTGTACAGTGGACTAAAATCTTCTTTTTGTTTAAAGAAATCTTTTAACATATTTGAGGAATCCAGTAGCATAAGTGTGACAGTTGTTGCATGGATGGGTAGGCTTTGCCTTCAAAAATGTCCTATGTTAGCTCTGTTCGTCTTCTGTGGTCCCCTGAATAAATACCATCACAATAAAGGCATATTAGGGCATATTTTACTTTTCTCATATATATTACCTAAATAATATTTTTAACACTTCATGGGTTTCCAGAGGCTAACCTGATTCAAGGCCAAAAAACAGCTTTGTTAATTTTTCATTGATCATTTTTGCAAAATGTGCAACCCATTGACCTCAATATGAGTTTACAGGACATCTGTCTCACTGGGTACTGCCAGCTTTTCTTGCCAAACCAAGCACTACAGACAAAGGGGTAAAATAATGCTAGTCAAAGTAATCTAATTTAATTTCATTGATTGCAGATGACTTGACTTGTAACTGTCTTATACAACAAGTGTTTAGTTTGATGTTTGGTTCAAAGGATGTGAATTTATGTTTATGTCTACTAGCCAGGGAAGAAAGATAAAGCACCTCAGTATTGTAGTATGATCGAGTATCTCGGTACATCTCAGCACCAATGACATTGCTGCTCCGATATTAGGGTGTAATAAAGTTTCAAGCTCTGTCTTTACAAGACATCTGTGCTAGCTTATCACGAGTACACAAATTTAGTGTACACATATTTGGTGTATGAGGCACCAGCATTAGGATGCTGCACGTTCTTCACAAAAGCTTTGAAAAAAGACAAAATATTTCTCTCTTGTTGTAGTGCAATAAATGCATGAACACTGAGATAAATATCACTCCACTCTTGTTTGTCACTAGTAACAGAAATTAAGTATCTTGACCAAAAATAAAAAGCACATGAGCTTTTTTTTTAAGTGGAGATTTTTATAGATGAACCAAAAGAGTCTGAAATCTGCAAATCAGGATTTGGAATATAGTGCTCCTTTGCTTCTGCTATAGATTTCAAACAAAATATCAGTCTTCTCTACTGAATTACTGATATTAGTTAGGGCTTTGAAGGACCCACAGACCGGAAAATTCTGTTATATGGTTAGATTTAGCTGGTGCATTATAGGCTTTGAAGTACAGCTCATCATGTCTGCGTCCTCTGTCAGTAAATGAGATATTGCTACTTCAGAAACTAGATTGTAAGGCGTAGTAAGAAGTTAAAGATAATAGAAATTACACAACCAACAATGTTAGGGCCCAAGAGGAAATGAGGGTGAATAAATTGTGTATAATTATGAATACGCGCAGGACCAGGACCAACACGGACCTCACACGCAGTAGATGGCGGTGTTGAGTTTAAAAAATGTCATACCAGCAAAACGGAAAAAGAAGAAGAAGAAAAAGAAGAAGACGCTCACACGTGTATCCAACATGTCTGCCCACCGTGTTGTTGTGAGTTGAGGAGACATGAGCTGTATTGAAGACTAGTTTGATGTCGTTTTATTGCATAACCTCTACAGTAAAAATACCGAGCGCAGCCTAGAAGACTTTGACGACGTCAAGATGGCCCAGAGAAAGAAGAAACTGACGAAGAAGAAGAGATACACACCCAACAGAGAGCCGGAGCCGGACTCAGACGGCGGAGACTTTGAACTGGCTGCTGAAATTAAGGACGATGATTCTGTAAGGAATAATACTTTAATTAAAGCAACGAACTCAGCGTTTGATGTATTGACATAAAGACAATAGTAATGTCAAAAAGCAGTAGCCGCGTCTCACAGCAGATGTGTTTTCCACCCGGACTTTAGCATGTGGGGGTATAGCTCAGTGGTAGAGCATTTGACTGCAGATCAAGAGGTCTCCGGTTCAAATCCGGATGCCCCCTCAACTCTTGTTACATGTTTAAATATGTTCATAAACATCTAATTTATTTGGATGTTATATAACATAAATCATAACATAATAATGTTAAGAAATGTGTGTAGTTGTCACTTAATCTGTTTAATCTACCTCTGTCACTTTATAATTACACACATAAACATTGGAAGGCTGCAATGCACAAGTAGATCTACAATGTAACAAGTAAGTTCTACATCCTTCAGATGTTATGTAGGCTTCCATCACTTTGGTATTATATAAATATTAGTGAGCAGGGCGACCAATATATCAGTCGTTCACTAGTCCTGTGTCCAGCAGTTTAACTTTAACTATATTCATATAGTGCGTGAACACTTAAAGCTGTAAACGGAACACTTAAAGTAAAAACGGGCCAGAATAAAATATTATCCTATCTTGTCAGAATTATCCATGAGAAATGTACTTACATCAGCAGACCAAATGATTAGATCAATTCAGAGTGATTTTATTTGACACCTTTGTCATGTTATTAACAAACTGTTGTCACGATTGCTCTCACAGCCAGGGAGGAAACTGCCGCGGTTCCCTGCCTCTTCAGACTGCCTGTCAGATGTGGAGCCTGACACCAGGCAGCTGGTCAGAGCTCAGAACAAGAAGAAAAAGAAGTCTGGAGGCTTTCAGTCCATGGGTAAGATCCAGTAATGTGTGTACTGTAGGGCTGCATGTCTGCTAGTTACTCACAGTTAGTCGATTTAATCAGGCCGTTATCTGGCATTTTGAGATAACTGGCATTGGCTGACACCTCCACTTATGAGAGTACCAGTAATATACAAGAAATGTATGCAGACACAGCTGCAGGCGGCCTTGTCAGTTGTGGCTGCTGTGGAATGATGTTAAGATGGTGAAAAAGTTAGTTTGGCTCAATAAATTTCCTCAGTGACCCCATTGTCTTTTCTAAATGTTAACATGTGTCTCATATGCTAAATAAAAGCATGTATAATCCAAAACCTTTACTGGCAGTTTTAAATCTATTTTGTTATACTGTTGAGAATAATGCAGAATAATACCACTCTCCCTTAAACACCTATCACGTTCTGAAATCTATACCATAACCAAATGTAACTATAAAACAGTTTACTGGCTAAATAACCATGTATACTAGATTGTACTCTCCATGGTTTAATGTTGTTATACATGACTTCTTTGTTTTGATATTGGTGTTATACATCGGCCATCAGCTGCCCATTTCAAAATATTGGCATCTGCCATTGAAAAACCCATATCGGTCGACCACTACTCACAGTATTATTAATCTCCCTGTATTATTCTGATCCACTGTTTCCCCAGAGACAATATTGTTTAACTACATTATGTCTGTTTTCAGGTCTCAGTTACCCTGTATATAAAGGCGTCATGAAGAAGGGATACAAAGTCCCTACTCCGATCCAAAGAAAGGTAAGTAAGTACCACTTCAGGCTTCTGTAATGAAACATTTGTGACATCTAACAGTGCAGTATTTCATGCCCAATCCTTCTCTTCACCACTTCAGACTGTCCCAGTAATTTTGGATGGCAAAGATATAGTAGCCATGGCTCGGACAGGCAGTGGTAAGACAGCTGCCTTCCTGGTGCCCATGTTTGAGAAGTTAAAGGCCCGTCAAGCCCAAACAGGAGCCAGAGCCCTCATCCTGACCCCCACTAGAGAGTTGGCCCTGCAGACCATGAAGTTCACAAAAGAGGTCAGACTGATGAGTGTTGTTCATCTACCTGTTCAAGTTGGTTGATCTTACATGTAGCTATATCTTATATATAAGTTAATTGGCTTTTTCCTGGGAGAAAAGAGCCCATGTGACATTTATTCAGCGCTGTCCTTGATTTAAAAAGAAATGTATTTTCCCTCACTGTGTGGTTGTGGTTGTTACAGTTGGGGAAGTTCACTGGGCTCAAGACTGCCTTGATCCTTGGTGGAGACAGGTGTGTGACTTCTTAATATTCTTGTGCTATTACGTTTTCTGTTTACTCCGAGATCTGTACAGTCTCCTCTGAAATCAATATAAATGCATCTGCTCTTTTGCAGAATGGATGATCAATTTGCTGCTCTTCATGAAAACCCTGACATGTGAGTGTTTTGTTGTGTGCTAACCGATTACGCTGTTTCTCACCATTCATGTACTGTACGTTGTGGTGCTAATCTCTGTCCTTTTCCCTCAGAATCATCGGCACCCCTGGTCGTCTCATGCATGTTGTCAAGGAGATGAACCTGAAGTTGCAAAATGTGGAATATGTGGTGTTTGATGAGGCTGACAGGTGAGAAATGGAATTGTGCCTTTTTAAAGGTGTAATTTTTCCACTTCACAGCTCAGATTTACTCTTATGCATGTACGTGTGAATGTGTCGGTGTTCTTCCTCCTCACAGGTTGTTTGAAATGGGTTTTGCTGAGCAGCTTCAGGAGATCATCAGAAGACTTCCAGACACCAGACAGACTCTGCTGTTCTCTGCCACTCTGCCCAAACTGCTGGTGGAGTTTGCAAGAGCTGGTGAGATCAACAATCGGTTCTGATTCCATGCATCCATCATGATTGAAGATGTTTTTGAAGATCATCATCATAATATACAAAATAACATATTGGTGCCTAAGACACAAGTTAACCTAATAACCTTTTTTTCATATTTCCAGGGCTGACTGAACCAGTGTTGATTCGTTTGGATGTGGATTCTAAGCTCAGTGACCAGATTAAGGTAAAAACAAGCTTGTTAAACAATCATTGGCACCGAAATGCTTGTTATTTATAATTGTTCTTCCCATAGAAGCCAAATTTATAAAGAAGAAAACATACTTCTTTTTTTTAATGAGTCTTATGGTGAAAAAAACAAAGATCATCCAAAGCTTCTGTTATTAATTATTTGATTGAAATGAAGGTTTATATGTCCAAATCAAACATGACGAGGTAAGTAGTGCATCTTCTACCCTATCATGATGCAGCCTTTTTCCTCACACAAAGCACTTGTTGCCAGGGAAGTGGAAACACTATGCTGCCTTCAGGTGCTCTTTGCAAGCTTTTACTTACATGATGAGTTAAAAAGTCACAAAAATAGCTTGTTGTTGTGCAATTTATTACTTGGAAATGACTGATGATCCTTACTTCATATCTGTCCCCACTAATGTTAACCTCACATTTCTTCCCTCAGCTGTCATTTTTCTATCTGCGTGTGGATGACAAGTCGGCACTGCTGCTTCATCTGCTGAGGAATGTAGTGAAGCCTCAGGAGCAGACGGTGGTTTTTGTAGCCACCAAACACCATGTAGAGTACCTCAAGGAGGTAAGATGCAAACTGCTGAATAACTCAGTTGTGTCTCTTTGTATTTTTTTCCCTCAGTGAACCTTCACAGGGTTCAGTAAATCAGATTGTCATAAGTTTCCTCATATTTTCTGTAAAACTACAGCTTTGATTCTATTCTTTTGTTTTGAACTCCAGCTGCTGTCTTCAGAAGGTTTGGAGTGTGCCTACATCTACAGCTCCCTGGATCAGACGGCCAGGAAGATCAACATAGGGAAATTTGTAAATCGGAAAGCCATGGTGCTAATCGTCACTGATGTTGCTGCTCGCGGTATAGACATCCCCCTGCTGGACAATGTCATCAATTACAACTTCCCCTCCAAGCCCAAGCTCTTCTTGCACAGAGTTGGTGAGGGTCTTTTACACCAAATTAGCATCTAGATTTGATAATGTGTGACGAGGTTGATATGACACAAGAGAATGACCATCTCGGTCATAACCTGTCTTCTCCCATCAGGCCGTGTCGGACGTGCTGGGCGCAGTGGCGTAGCCTACAGTTTGATTTCTCAAGATGAGATGCCTTTGGTCTATGACCTTCACCTCTTCCTTGGAAGGCCTGTTCAGTTTGCCACACTTGAACATACACAAGGTAGGCTTTGCTGAATGCCTGCCTCGTCTTTGGATTCATGTTCTGAGGTTGCTAGTAGATGTCCATCCACATTCAGGGAAGAAATACAACATAAATTTTATTAATTGTCTGTCTACCCATGTTGTCTATGCTTTGAAATGTCCTTGTGGCTTAATGTACGTGGGCCAAACTAAACGGAATCTCAAAGTGAGAGTGGCAGAGCATAAGGCGGCCATTAGAAATGGGAACATGGTTTATGCCATTGTTAGACATTATTGAGAGAAAAACCATGGTTTGGCCACTTCCCTTAAATTTATTGGCATTGAAAGATTGATTACCAACTGGTAATGTTGTATTTTTGTAATTTATGTA
>JAPMOB010200627.1:0-11688 GCA_029875015.1 Lepomis gibbosus
GAAAGTGACCCCAAGGTTAGTGATTAGAGGGGAAGGGCAAAGAGAGGAAACGTCAATGCTGAGAAAGAAACCAAATGCCTCAAACACACACACACACACAGGCACACACACACATACACGCCCCATCACACTCACCTGCAGTGTCTGTGAACCCCAGCCACAGTTTCAATGATGGAGCACTCTCCCTCATTTAGACAAAAGGCCAGGTCCTTGTCTTCCACACATGGCTTGAATACCTCTGAACGTAGACTAGGAAGTGTGGGGGCCACTGCTGTACACAGAAAAAGACAGAGAGACATATTTAGTTACTATTTGAAAAAGAAATTTCATCTTTAATCAGAGCTAATTCACTCTGGAACACTTCTCATTTCTGTCATTTCTTTGATGTGTTTCTGCATGTGGCATGCTGTTATGCTTCTGAAAGTATAGCTTCTCTTTTATAGTGATTTTTCTTTTGTACTGAAATGGCCACTCTCCTTGGATTGGAAGAGAAGACTTCATTCCTTGTTTATTTCTGAAACTCCCTGGCAGGATAGCCTTAGGAACAAGATCTTCTTCTTCATTACTGACTGAGTAAAATTGGCATTTTCGGTTTGAAGGTTTCTGACGTTGACCTGATGCAATAGAGAAAGCGATGTAATCTTGTAACACATTCTACTGACTGCAATAATGTGCTTTAGTATTACAACTGCTATCAGTATTGTAGTGCTTTTTGGTGTATGCATTGTATGTGTTGCTTTTATTAAACATGTGTACAGCATTACTGGTGTCTGTTTTGCTGTTTGTTTCAAATGAAGCAGTTTAACCACAATTCCGTAGTGAATTTCCTGGTCTGCTGCTTTGGTAAACAGCTGGAAAACACGGAAATAAATTACGCTAAGGAGGTAAGGAAGTGAGATGATAATATGTTACGCTACAAAGAGGCAGGATAGAGAGGGATGGGCTTGGTAATGGTACTTTAATTCTCCTCTTCTAGTCTGACCCTGAGCCGCTCTCACATAAAGAGCATGGCTGCCATGTACAAGCACTGCAATGCAGGGTTCTCCACCCTGTGAAATATGCACAGCTGTCAGGCGTGTGGTCACAGTGGCGTATAAATATTGTGTGCTAGCATGTGCAACCACATGCTAGTGTATGCAGATATTCTATCAAAAGCATTCATAAACAAGTACACATGTGTTGGCATACATACATTTACAATAACACAGAAATTATCACTCAGAAGCTCTTCCACTCTGTCATGTATTCAAGCATTGAAAATTGGATTGACTGGTATTACGCTCAATACCTTGCAGACACAATTGGATTACACATCTGATTCTGCTTTCATCCATTTATATTATGCACACAGACACATCATTTGAATGCACACACATGCACACTCACACACCATATTCTCCTAATTGTCATTCGCCACCTATTTCTATGATTCTTTTTTTATGAGTTGCGGACATCTTTGTTGGCCAATCCGCATTGCGTGCCACACTTCTGCTGGCCAATGGCCTTTTTCAGCTGAGGCTCTAGTGACCAATAGCGTGTGGAGGAATAAAAGTCGGTAATCCGTTTGTTGTGCCCCACTGTCCAGTTCAATCTATGTTTTGTTTATGGCCATTGATCGATAAATCCGGGGCTCTTGATGTAAGGCCCAAGAGATGATGAGAGATCAGAGGTAACACAAAAAAGAGATATGTGGAGCTCCTGGGGCCAAGCAAGACTCTGCTCTGTCAGAATAAAAACTTTGGCAGATACAATTTAAACCACTTACTGTAGTGACTCATAAAGTATCATCAGAAGCATTTCGGGTCTACTTAAAATAATTTTAGGATCAGTTCCTATTTATCAGCCTGAGAGTATGAAAGTAGGTCTTGAACCCAAGTTGATTCTTTCACTCTCTAGGCTTTAAAAGACACCGGATTACATCTTGTATTATTAATTTGACTAATTCCCTGAGTGGAATGTTGAAAAGGTTATCTATTCCAAGATGCCACTTTAATAATAGAAAATAGAACACAAAGTTCCCCTGTGGTACGCACGTCCCTGGCAATTATTATCATGGTGTTTAAAGTCCCTTGTATCTTTTATTCAGACAGCAGCAGTGACCATATGTGAAGAATTGCATGTTTGATATGCAACGACAATGACCTATGTTCGGCCAGTGGTTTAGCTTTAAGCCCATGAGGCAAAGCTTTTCTCACAAAAGGGGAAATTGATTTTGTGCTGTAAGCCTAACCAGTGATATATTTACATTAGAAAAGCCAAGGTCATACAGATACCAAACACCCTTTTAGTACATGCATCGCAAGTAATCTTATCCGTTTCAAAAACTTTATTTTTTCACTCGTCACCTTATCTTATTTCAAAGAATGAGTGAAGTAGGTTTTTGCTGGTCCATTACTACTATATTCCTTCTGTATAAAAAGTGGTTCAAGTGCAGCATCATTTCATTTGTCACATGTTGTTGAAAGAGCATCAGAGTACACAAGGTCACCATGGTACCAGGGAACACAGCATTTTGGCAATTGATGATGATGTACAACATCTCCATATATAGGGACAAAGCTCCCACAAAACTCCAAGGCACATTACAAGCAGCACCTTTTGACTGTCTTTTCATTCAGACAGTGAATGTGCCAGTTTCACACCCAGACAGAGGGAGGCTGACACAAGTGTCTTAAATTAAACATATTATGGAGTATGTTAAATGTGCACAGGATTTGTAGAATATCTTTGAAATTTCCCATTGTTTTTAATATTGCACCTATACCAGCACCCAATGAATCCTTTGACCTATCAAACCTGTGAAAGTAAATGTACACATGTCAGCATGTTCTCTATTTCCTTAAAACAGAATAAAAAGAGTAAAGTCTCTCACCTGTCACTCTAAAAAATAAAGGCTCTGCTATTTTTCACCAGGTGCGAGGTCTACAAACAAACAGCCTGTACTGAGTACCTCTCAAAAATCTGCAAAAAAAACCTCTTAAGTCTTAAAGGATTGCCTCAACTCTTTTAGCCCTGTTGGCCACATCAAGGAACAAGTCATCTTCAGATATGTTTGGCCTTGAGCAATACAGGCTGTCAATTTCTTATGGGTTCCCTTTTCATCACTGTGACAGGCAAGAAATGGTAAAAAATCTGCAGCATAGCAAACACAACTCAGGCATTTTTGAACGAGCACCTGTCAAACAGGATCCCATGGAAATGCTACGTTCTTTAAATATTCCACTGTCAGAAATATAGCAATTTAATAAAGCAATTAGTCTTGTATGTTTTGATGCGATATGTTCTGTGTTGTCATTTCCTGACTGTCAAAGACCTGGCCCTAAATAAATCAGTGTAAGCCCTCCAACTGATCCAAGCAGTCAAACCAATTAAAGCAGAAGACAGATTTTTGCACTTTTTTGATATCAAACCAGTACTGATATCAGTTTTTTAAAAATGAATCTGCATCTTCATTATTGAGGTAACAGCTGATAAATGATGTGTCCCTTGCTTTTAGTCATTATTAAGATGTAGTGACATGACTAATTATGTCAAACATACAAGTTGCCATTAGGTTCATTTTTCAGCACTTTTAATGAAGCCATTTCACAAAATAAAACACTCACTATGTAAGACTCCAGCAAACTCTGTGAAAGTCAGACATCTAGGTTGTGGTTAAAAAAAAAAACATGGTAGAAAATGTGCTAATAAATAGCAGCTGCCATGAGAGCGTGATTCATCCTGGACTCTTTGAAATCATTTTCACGTCTCTCACTCTCCCCATTGCACAAAGGCAATCCAGACTGCCAATCCCTTGGTAACTTTCGAGGAATCTACTGGCTGGGGATCACAGATTCAGATGATGCTTGAGAGATCATAGTTATCTGAGAGGAGTACCGAGGCTAGTGCTTCTTCCCAGTCACTGCTGTTGAATCGCTTTTAGTCAATATCCTCAAAAGCTCAATATTGGAGGGGGAATCTGCCTCCACCACAAAAGCAAGGTCCCATAAGTTAAAACTCAAACAAGTAAATCAAAATAGAGCTGAATGTAAAGCTGAATGCACGCTAACATGACTGGATATGGTCATTATCATTGAAAAAGACACATGGGACTCAGACACATCATGTTTTTTATAATAAAAAGGAAGTCCCAAAAAGGATGTTCTCCTCTATGAAAGCATACAGCCAATCAAAGGGCACTAAAAGTGGGCCAGTGTCTGCAGCATATTATGCTGCACAGTGCAGCATGAATCTGAGGAGTTTTGTGGCAAATGCTGAGGCATGTTTGATGTTTGCCTACTGCTATAAACGTTTATTATTATTTAGTAATATGTCACAAAACATACAGTATTTATTTTTTCATTTTCACATATCCATAAAACAAGCACCATTTTTAACCTACACACACACCTTGACACAGTCACTATTTTTCATGCAGGTAGGATTGTTATGCATCACTTCTTTTGGACCTGTGATTATCTTAAATGGAATAATGCTCTACTTGTTAGGCGTGCTACTGTCTGTGGCATATGTCACCTCAGTTTCACAGTCCCACTTTTGCTTTTTAGCACTAATGCTTGATTACTTTCAACTGCTAATTATAGTTCGTCTGAAAGAGGTGGTTATATTACAGTATTTTGTTGCCTTGATTCAAATCCAATTTTTAAATCTTACATTACGCTTCCATGAAGTTGGAGCTTTCCTATGGAGGCCCATATATTCTGTCTATACGCTGCACCCATACAGACAATATATACATGCAATTGACTGCACACACACTTATTGTAGACAGAGCATCTTTGCCACAGACAACACAAGAGACAATTCTATTTACAACTGTAGCATTTTCATTCTATGGCTTCCTTCTAATGTGCTCATTAGTGTTCTTGTGCTGAGCCTTATCTCCCAGGAGACTGCGAGAACTGCCTGTGTTTACTGCAGCACACATCAAAGAGGGCCTTACTACGTAAAGGGAAAGTCCTAAGAGAGTCTACTGATTCCTTACCCATCATGCATCACTGCCTTTTGGACAGAACCATATTGAGTAAAATTTACAGTGCAGAGGGTATGGACAACACATTGGCCCTGACAATGATGTCTGTCACAATGGTTTGGAAATTACTTTTTTTGTCTCTGGAGCAGCACTGTAACTGCTGCAAGAGCAATGGAAAAAATGTTAATTACGAGAATCCTTTTTAAAAAGAGGAGGAAAAATAATCAGTGTCTGTGCACCGCGTTATAAACTGTGACAAAAACCCAAAATCTAAACAGTGATACCTGTTGAGACAGTTTTAGAGCACGCCTTCCTTTTCACACTCTGTGAAAAAAATACCAGACACATGATTTTCATGTGCCAACTCAAAAAAATGTGAAATAATTTTTCAGAATGATTCAAGCATTGTTTTCAAGCTAAATGTTTGGAACACCAATTGTGCCTCCTAAATGTGGAGAGGAGCAAAGCGAACAACTTAAGACTTAAGATGATATAAATCATGCTTCATTGAGTTACTGAGTACCACCGCGAAGCTCTTTCAGACTGACAAACAATTTTCACAAGGCCAATACTGTACTTATACTTGTACTCAGAAATTAACTTGAGGTCTATACGAAATAAGAGACTACTTGAATCAATTCTTCTTAACGTTTACAAAGAGGTCAAAGTTAGGTCACATAGGACAATATGGAGGCTTGTATTTCAGTTATGCAAGGATTTTTGCCTGTTATTGGTGGGTGGATCCACTATACTGTATATGACACCACCAGCAAGCAATATGTATAAAAATTCCAATACTTACAGACAGCAATGGTCAATATTTATAAACACTTGAGTAGACACACAAAAACACAGAGAGAAAAATGCACATACATACTCTATGTATTGCATGATCATCAGGACGACAAGCCTCAGGAGACCTTCTGTCCCTGACGTGACACAAACAAATAGTAGCTGACCAGTGGGACAGTCGGCTAAAGGTAGCAGCCGCTGCCTGTAAGCAGGGTTAAAGACCAAATGGCCTTGGTCACCATGACAGTACAGTGAGGGGAATTTGGTGGGACATTTGTCACAGGTTGTCCTTCACTCTTGTCCAACTGGCAGTGGCCTTAAAGGACCAAGCTGTGACATATATTGTACATTATTGGTCTGATTATATGTTCAGATAAACGTGTTGATAGGGAAATGTTTGGTAAAGGTAGAAGATATGCATTTTAATTTGCTGAGTCTAGTCATTATCTAATGGCATCATTATTAAGTGATATAAAAGGGTTTTGAATGTGTTCACTGTGACAAGCCCAAAGCATCAGGTTAATAAAGTAGACCCCAGAAGACATCAAACATGCATTGAACCTTAAGGGAACAATTCTCCTCTTAATGAAAAGTTTTAATTATCTACATTATCTCCTGACCCTATGTCAGCTGAATCTTGATTAAAGTTTGGATGACCACAGAACAGACAACAAGTAAGACCCTGCAGTTCCAAAACCCCTCCTTCTCCCAGACAGATCATAAAGTGACCTTGGAATTTCTTTACACAACCCACACAACATAGTGTTGTGCAGCCAAGAGACTACACTGTAAGTCCAAATCGCCTGTACTGCGCTTTACCAGAAGGCTCGGCTTGCTTGTTGTCTGATCTGCACTATACCTCTGTTGGAGGTGCAATGTGTCTACACTGTCAGAGACAACCTGCATATCTAATATAAAAGCCTGTACCGACATCAGGGGGGGTTGAACTGTTCCTTAGGAAAACACAGAAATCTAGTGCATCAGCCTTCTGCAAAAGAGAGAACAGACACTTATTTTTCTCCTAACCAGAGTTTTAAGAAAAATCAAATCACACTGCAGGTGACCAGCAGTCATGAACATGATTCACTTTATTACTTGATTAACCATGTTATTGAAAAGATGTGAGAAATACCATACTGTTTGATAGACCATGAGCATAAATGTTACAGATGAAGTGCTAGCAAAGTACCCTTAAGAAAATACAAGGAACAGGGATGGACAATTGATTGAATTTTCCTGGAATTAACGTGACTCATATTGTCAGGTTATTATCAGTATCAAGAACTCTGTGTTTTTCTGAAGGTGCCTTGAGGGCTTCCGAAGATAATTTGCACATTTCTCTGACTCAGTGGTGGTAACAAAGCCACAATGCCAACCTTGCTTCAAATGCGGATCACAACAGTGGCGCTGTGACAACCTCTTTTGACCTGCAAATCCTCCTGTAGCTATCAAGGTCAAAATGTGATCTGTCAGATGCTATTGACGTCCATTAAGACCGGAGTCAGTAATGATGTTTTTAAGAATGCTCAAACTCAGAACAATATTATTAGAGGCAATTTCTCCTGTGCTAATTTGTGTTCACAACCCATATGCATTAATATGGAACTAGACAGATGATTTATCCTGATTCAATGATTGTAATTTGTAGTGTAATTATCATAATATACCACCAAGGGGGACACAATTATGTTACTGCTTATGATCTAAGAAATGAAAACATGCAATTTGCTGTACTGCATGTGGTGCCTGGTATTCAAATGTTTTTTGACATATTTCTTTATTTTGTGACAGATTTGCATATCTTTGTTATTGGTGAAGATCTATGTTACAGTGATATGTGTTACACATCATATTAGGTAAACCAGTAAGATGTACTGTGCAACCATGTACATGCATCCATTTGCTCCTTGTGGAAACTCATAAAGGCTATTAAGAACGGGATGAGTGCCTCTACCTTATAATCAAAAGTGGGTGATGTGCTTTAATAATATTATCTCCATTAGTCACAGAGCAAATAACAGAGAATAACCAGCAACTGGAGAAATAATGTGAATGCTTCCAATGTATATTTAATGAGCAAGGTCGCTTAATGCTTTTGCCACAGCAGTGGCATTAAATTTGGATTCCAGGAGAGGACATACAACAAAAGAGACAAAAATTAAAGCTTGCTGGTGTTTCGCTGAAATATAAATACCTGTGGTGTTGCTTGAGGAAGGACTAAGCAGTTAATAATTCATCACTGTTTACAAATGGGACACCATGAAAGAAGCTTTTGAAACTAATGAAAAACTCACAACTCACACACACACAAAAGTGCAAGAAGGCAATGAAGTACTGAAAAGCACTCATGGGGGGACAGACTTGCAAACGAAATGCAGTGTGTATGAGGTCTGATGTATTCAGACATTTTGACATCCAAAAGTATGCTTGGATATTACCTGGTTGTGATTATTGGAAGACATAAAATGCAATATTTTCTAGATTAGAAGCGACTGAGTTATTTTTACAAAATAATAATTTTGAGATGTGATTATGATCTCAAATTGCAGTGTGCGCAGCTCCATCAGTGTTTTCTTTATTTCCATGAAATGTCTTTTGTTCATCGTAACAATTTATTTTTTACGCTAACAAACCATTTATCAAACGTGGCATATTTGGAGTGTCTGTTATTGTGCATCTGAATGTTACCACACTTTGTCCTTTCTTGGCAGTGTCTGTCGCCATCTGCCTTTTTTTTAATTCAAGACTATATTTAAAAAGATGGCATAAAAATTTAATCCTGGGGGTTCTAGAGGATTATGCTTTGCCAGCAGAAACTGGCTGAGAGACTGAGAGGTGCAGTCGGACAAGTACCTAATTGTGTCGTCACTTACTTACTGTAACATCTTCACTGACAATGATGGTTGAATCTATAAAATGCTGTTTTTTTCTGATGAGTTGAGATGCAGTGTTATCAGGGCTATGATCGCATCACTGGGAAAAAAACAGCTTTTTTATTTTCCTTCCATGGGTATTCACCATGCTCCCAACAAACATATTTGAATTGGAAATGACTCAAAATACTGTTTTATGCAGCACTCATCTCTAGATGAGGTTTTTGCACATGCAAATACATGAAATAGTAATCAAAAGAGGGGAAGAAAATCAGAAAAGGAAAAGTTGGGAAGCCTGATTTGCCTCGACTATACCGTGTAAACCAAAGATTGAGAAGTCATTTTGATCACAAGTTAATGATGCTGTTTTTCTCTCTTTATGTCTCTCTCGTTTCAGTTAATCCACAGAGAGAGATGCAAGCAATTATTCACACCTGAGAGGACAACAGGAGAGAAGGGTCAGTATGCAATGCGTGAGAACTTGACAAGAACAACAACCGAACTCAGTTTGAAATCTCCATAATTTAATCGCACAGCCCCCCCCCCCTCCCCCACACACACACACGTCTCATCGTCACATTCCGCTCTTTCCCTGCCACTCTCAGTCTTCCTCAAGGGAACCCCAGGATGTTGCAGAAATGCAACATCAACATGCATCCCCACCTCAGCTGCGACGGGCAGTACGAAGAGAAGAGCTGAAAGATTCACGTACGTGGACCTGAGAGTGGCTTCCTGTCAGCGCGCAGTTGATTAAAATTCCTGGGACCAAGAATGCAGGGTGTGATGTACGACGAGCAGGTGGTGCGGGTTTAATATGCATGAGCGGACGGCTCCTGCATCTGCAGATTGGCAGTCACTGAGCTTGCCTGTCTGCTCCCTTGGCAGCTCTCTTGGCATATGGAGCTATCGAGGGCATACATGAGCATAGCAAGGGGGTTAGTCTTAGCACCCACTGATACAATTCACTCTTTTTGTGACTCCTGAGATCAGTAGGACAGCACCAAGTTCACTTTGGTGACTTTGGTCTGCTCAGTGTAGCCAAGATGAAGGCAGAGGAGAGCATTTTTCCCTCTGCTGTATATTTTATTGATTTTATACAAACAGCAAGAAACATCAAAAGGGAGGAGGATTAGAGGAGCCGGTGTAAAATTTTACTGAGATGGGGTTTAGGATTTAGCGTTACCGGGGGGAAGATGTGATTAGCCCCTTCCCCGTCTCAAAGGATGATTCTATTGATATGAAAAATCAAGAATGGTCCTACTTTAGATTTTGAAGGAGGAAAGTGTGAGTTTAACTAGCGCTGCCTTGCACTGTATTTGACACATAAACTGTGACTTAGAAAAGGTTAGCTGTGTTTCAGGTATTCAGGCAGCTGTGTGGAGTTAGATTCACAGGGTCCCATGTTTGTGTGTGTGCTTTGCAAAGTGGTGTTTTTCAGACAGTTTTTGTTTTTTCTTTGCCCGAGCCTGTTTGTTATTTTGGTGATTTGATGTGTGCTGCAGTGGGAGGGCAGGCGCAGTAGGAGCTGTGTCCCTGGCAATGCAGCAGTGCACTGTAATTTTGATGTCAATGTCCATTTTTTGTGCCATTCAGCGGCCAACTGCAGGTTAACAGGGCGTCAGACAATCCACACCCATGTTCCTGTATATTTTCATTAAATCAAGTGGTGGACGTGCACTCTTACAGACCTCTCAAAAATCCCCAAATCACACAAACCTCTTTTATTCATGTATGCTTTTCTGTTTTGTTATACATTCTTCAAACAGCAGACATCTAATGGTGCTGATAAGTTAAATAAGTTACGTTAATGTTTATGGGCCAAGTAGTACTTATTTAGGGAATTACTTCTCAAAGGAGGGGCAATAAACAAAAGTGTGAAAGCTGCAAAAGAGTGTTTGATTAAGAATTAAGAAACAACTTTTAAACTTATTGTTTTAAACAAATAACTTTTTGGATTGCTTTAAACATTTTTATCAATCATCAGGGTTTAACAAATATCTCAATCAGTATTTTGCCTGAATTCAACTAAAAATTCTTCTGTATCTAGAAAACCAATTTATCAAAGCTCACATTTAGCAGTAATAGCAACATAATTGTGAAAATGAAAACTTACTTTTTATTCTAATTATGTCATTCAAAATTAGAATTATATTTAGTAGTATGACTGCTTAGGGTAATCATGATAAACATCTGGTAAGTCACTCCTGACAAAAAAAGCAGAAGACAACAGATATAACTTAAACTTATCCTGTTTACAGCTTTCAGTATCCTTTTAGCTGCTGAGCTAAAGGTAGTTATAGTTCCACAGACTGGCAGGACAACCTGCAAGGAATTGAAATATTGATGTGTTCTTAAAAGTGAGGGACTATAAGCTGTTAGCCAGTGTTCAACTTCTGTCTAGCTACAGCGCTGGATTGTGACATGGATTATGAGGACAGTTGGACACAGGGAGGTTGTTGTGGAACGCCATAACTAGGTAGCTGGCATAGTGTACAGGAACATCTGAGTATGGGTTGGAAGTCCCATGGTCAAATGGAAGACACCTCCTAAGATAGATGAGAATGACCGAGCTAAGATCCTGTGGGACTTCAACATCCCTGACAAACTGGTGATGGCTAACCAACCAGATATCATGTTGATTAACAAACAGCAGAAGAAAGACGTAGTGATAGATGTAGCAATACCAGGCAACAGCAACATCAAAAAGAAGAAACACGAGAAGCTTGAAAAATACCAAGGGCCCACTGCGGGAAGTGACCGCCACACTGGGAGAGTGGCTCTAGATGATTCTGATTCTCTTTCCAGAAGAGTACAGGAACAGCTAAGGTGCTGCGCAGAACCCTCAAACTCCCAGGACCCGAGCTTGAGGATAACACACACCACCCCACAAGGGGTGAGACGGGGATTTATATGCAATACAGTACATATATATATATATATATATATAGCTTGGCTATAAGATGAACACCATAAGCCACAAAGAGCATTACCCCCCATGGAGGAGAAGGTTAGAGGCCAAGATCAAGGCAACACGAAGAGAGGTTAGTCAGC
>JAPMOB010200629.1:0-29395 GCA_029875015.1 Lepomis gibbosus
TCCTCACACAATGTGGTATATTCAGCACACCACTCTATGTGGCCAGCAAAAGGTGATTACTCAAATGAATTAACTCATGTTTCAAATGTAAATAAATCCATTAAGGAATAAATTATTGTCATCAACAAAAGGTTCCTATATCATTGCTTAGACTAAGACATTCAAAATGCAAAGATATCTTGTCAAATGACAGTGAAAGTGTGATAGTTCCCCACTCTGGTCCAATTGCAAATACTCTATATTTAGGCAGCTGAATAATATTGATATAAGCCATGGCACACACTATGCTTTCAACAAAACATTTATTCCTGATTGTATGTACACACCAGCCATCCACAAAGAAAAAATAATATGCTGCCAATGTATCAACCTCATGGGTAATCCAATCTCACCTCTGTCTGGCCACGACATTTTATCCACGTCACACCCGATATCCTCCCGTGCAATGCAAGAAGGGAAAAATATTTTGGCATTACTCACCCCCCCTCCCCCATTCAACAATATAGTTGTATATAATATAATTAGTATACTACTCACAACCAGCATGCATTGCACCCAATAAGGACAACTGTTCATGAGGACGGTGATCATATACTTTTCATAGCCATGCGGAAAAGGACTCCTCAACGGGAATAAAGGGAATATAGTGGGAGAAACTCCATTAAAAAATGTGGCTAGGCAACAAACCATTACTTAACTGTGTTTGAACAATTGAATGTTTTCCCAAACTATAACATACATTGGCAAGTTATTTGTTACCAACCTCTCATTCTCAGGCATAGGATCCCTGTAAAGAGTTTCCAGGAAATCAAGGAGACGTGTTATAGGGCCCATTGATGGGAATGTGGCTAAGTACATTCATATTCATCATCAGATCATTCCCACATATTGCAGCACACATTGTACAGTTCCTTCTACGCTGGTCTGGCACATCTACAGTGGCTCGTTCACCAATAATATTACGGACACGTCTCCTGACTTTGGTCAGGTTAACATACACAGAAATGTGTGGGTATCCATCAGCCTCCAGCTTCATCACTGTCTATAAAAGATAGTAAGCAATTTAGAAATTTAGGAAATAATTCACAGTAGATGTTGCCAATCATAAAGGTTACACATACCCCACATTGTGTAGCATGTTCTGCATACAGGTTGTACTTGTCAATACTGAACAACAAGGCGATTACAGCACTGTGTAGTGTACAATGATGAATTCTTACCCGTACATATTGGTATCTCAGCTTCTTTATTTTCTCACCATTCCTCTCAAAAGGTACCTTGTATAGTTGATTCATTGCAATATGATTTCTCTTTAGCAACCAATTGTGGAGAGCCTAACAGTGTTGACATTTTGAAAAATTATGTCATTTTGTAAGACTGCACTTAGAATATGTTTTAGTCTAATAGCATTGTTTGTTACTAGTATGTTACAAATTTCAACCTCTTGTTGAGCAGTGAAAACTGATCCTCTGCCACCACCATGGGGCAGATTCTCAATCCTAGACAGAAAATAACAGCACAGTAAAGTCAATGTATTCTATATACAGTCTGAGACATGCATTGGCTAATACTGGAGTACCTGTGTAAAGGCATATTGCAGTATGATATTTGATTATACCTGTTTTCTCTCCTGAATATCTGGACTATTGATGACACTGTGGACCGGCCCGCATTAGGCTGCCCTCTCTGACCAGCCTCTGTCATACTTAAGCCATAGTTGACAACGTGGTCTATAATTGTTGCCCGTATCTCATTTGAGATCTCTCTGTGTCTTTTCTCTTCCTCGTCCTCTGTGCCCCCCTCTCCCTCTTCCTTTACCCCTCACCATACCACCATGTGTGTGTGTATTGGCATTTGAGAGAAATATAAGTCAATAGCAAATGCAAACTATATTGATCTGCAAAGCTTAGCCAACTCAATGCATTTTGTACCAAAGCAATTCTAAATGGCTACAGTCATGTGAACACCATGAGAAAAACTGTATCAAATAAAACTGGAATCAAATAAATGGAGTGGAGGAAAAGCCTCGGAATTGTAGTGGACCAGAAGCATATAATAAAAATACTCAAATTACAGTAGTCAAAATACAGTACTTGAGTAAATGGGACTTAGTAACCAAGGCAAATTACCCACAGAGCTCGGCTTTCATTGTGCGCGCTCCCGAAAAGTTCGTGCACTTCTGTTATCGACAGGAACGCAAAACCAGCCACACTTGTCAGAAGATCACATGATATGACAAAGCAGCTAGCCACTTCCTGTTAGACTCTTAGCCGATTCACATCCAAACGGCCGCAGCGACTGCGACTACTGTGTCATCCAAGATGCTGGCCCTCATAAACAGGCTTTTGGACTGGTTCAGGTCCCTCTTTTGGAAAGAGGAGATGGAGCTTACGTTAGTGGGACTTCAGTACTCCGGGAAAACCACATTCGTCAATGTGATTGCAGTAAGTTAAGGGGCTAGCCAGCAAGTGCTGTCAGTGCGGGCACAGGCTACTACCTGGGAGAGGTTGTGGACGAAGTTAACAACATTTCTGTCTTATTGTTCCATTAAATCAGATAACGTTACATGACTGCATGGTGTTGGCGCCTTACAAGTAGCCCATTTTGCTGCAGTAGCTGTTTACGTTATCAGCACTGGAATTCACTCCGTTGTTATTTGGCTAGCTAGAATGACGAAGTTCTCGGTATGACTATGCGCTTACTTATGAAACAGGTCATGTGAATAGACTCGTCAGTGCTTTGTAATAGCTACCGGTGTGTCAACATCAAGGATATGTTGACAACATGGGACACGAGTTAACTTTGTAAACAGTCTGTCTTCGTCTGTCTACGTCATGTAGCTAATGTGCACTGAAGCAGACGAGGCCTTTAGCCACCATGGCCACAGGCTGCTGATACCTGTATTATTAGAAAGCTCATAAATGTAGATATATAGATTGATTTATAATATCCCAGTGTATGACAAGCATACATAGCTGAGTTCAGTATTGCCATAGGCTCCAGTTTATGCTTGCCCCCCAGCAGTGCTCCTTTTGTTTTTTAGGTCTTGATTTATGAAACCTTATCACCTCACTGCAACTGTTCATGTTTATAATTGTAACTTATTATGGACCTGTCAGTTGTTGTGTCCAGCTTGTTTAGCCTGCCACAGCAGTAAGGCTTTTGTTCTATTGTCCAGTTGTGTTTTAAGTCTGTTTCTAGGTGCAAGACCATAAAAACCAGTAATAGGCCACAGTACTGTAGGCTGTTTCCTGGATTCATCACAACAATACACATTGTTTTTCTCCCAGCACTGTTGCAGTCATGTCAGGGGATCTGTAATTAGTTTTGAACAAAGCTGCCTTCTGCTTCATATAGTCATTGCAATGCTGTTAGACTGGGCCCAGGCCTTAAATGAAACACACAACCAAGGCTGCATAGATTTTTGAATGTATTCAAATATTTTATCATGCTCCTAAGGCTTTTAGGTGTCACACTGCTTATCAAAGCAGTTTGGTTGGCTTTAGAGTTGGGTGACCCCACCTTTATTATGGTTGGCAGAAAGCTTGATTGCAAGTAAATGTATGCTGATGCATTGATGGCATCACATCGGCATGATTCATAGAGTTAAAGGGCAGGTATTCAGCTGGAGGCTTCAAGCAGCCAAGAATGACTTTATTAAAATGTCTTTATTTAGTTTGACCCCATGCACAGAAATGATTCACATCTACTTGGCTGTTCATGTGACTTCTGAATCAGATGAAACCATGCTTTAAAGAAATGGCAACATATTTGTATGTGGATACATTGATGCAGATACACTGAAAGCACACACAAGTGGTAGAAATTAAATAAGACCTTGCTTACGATGTAAGATAGAAAGGAGGCAAATCAGATCTGTGTCAGTATTTGTAGAACTTTTTCAAAGCTTATTGATTCACCTGATGTGTGCTGTAACAATGAAATATGCAGTGTTCACCTGCATGCTGCCTTTTTTTGTCTTGTACAGTCAGGCCAGTTCAGTGAAGACATGATTCCCACAGTCGGTTTCAACATGCGAAAGGTCACTAAAGGCAACGTGACAATAAAGGTAGGCCAACAAGCAAAAGTATCCAGCTGGGTGCTTTCACTGTTCAAATGCTAGACCCGTATATTCTGCTCTGCTGTATTGCTCATGACTGTGTTGTTGATTTTTGTCCTTTCTCGCCTCAGATATGGGACATAGGTGGACAGCCCCGCTTCAGAAGCATGTGGGAGCGCTACTGTAGAGGAGTCAACGCTATTGTGTACGTTTGCGGACACTCCAGAGTACAGCATGTGGCCTCCGGGACCACAGATTTACTATTTGGCTTCCTAAGCTGGTTTGAAACCTGGAAAATAGAATGGAAAATATACATACTAATGAAATACACCTATTTAGTATGTTTATGTTTGACTTGGTGTCTCTCCACATAATTGTGTAATTAAAAAATCCATTACACACTCTGATGTTGTATAAATATTTGAACTTTAATGTTTCAAAAGGTTTTCAGTTTTGGTTTAGTAAATGGGTATTTAACTCTAAGTAGTATTTCTTTTGCCCTTGCAGTTACATGGTGGATGCTGCAGACAGAGAGAAGATAGAAGCTTCCAGAAATGAACTGCACAACCTTTTAGACAAGCCACAACTACAAGGAATTCCCGTAAGAGGACACTTGTGGTCTTTTGGCCCAAAAGCTCATGATGTTACAGCCTCACCTTGTTTCATCACATTGATTCCTAAAGGATCTAGTGACTCTGGAGACAGGCAGGGATTGACCTCATTATTAGTCACTTAGTCATTATTAGTCACTTATTAATCACTGCGGCTACTGAGTTGTAGTGACTCAGGTTTAATAAAATTACAATTAAGTGGCCATTTGAACCCATGCCTGGATTTTTAAATGTGTCTTCAAAATCTCAGCTGATAGAAGACTTGACAGGGTTTGACGTGCTAAATCGATAGGCTTCCAGCCGCTGTGACTTGAAACCACGCGCACATTTTATTTTAGCCCAGCAGTCCAGATTCCATGATGAGCGAGGCACGTGGCTGAGAGAAATCCTTTAAATTGTCTGATCAAACTGTGCGATTGTGCTGACACATTACTGTCCTGTGTGTTGATTTCTTTTTCTCCTCATGTTTTAGGTTCTAGTACTGGGCAACAAACGAGACCTACCCAACGCACTTGATGAGAAGCAGCTCATTGAAAAAATGTGAGGCACTAGAATACTGAATATTGTATTTTTGATTCCGGCACAAACGTCAGGGCTCACTTTAGACGTACAGTATCCTATAGTCATAGCTAGTGCATGATGAGTCATTGTCAGGAGTATTATGTGAGCCTTTCCCAGTGGTGATCCAAAAATTAAGATACCAGACATTTCCATTACATTAAAGTATACACTGCATGCCCATATATAAATACTGTGAGGCTGTTGGTAGGAGCATATTAATGCACAGTTTCGGAATGGGATGTTCAACAATCACATGTAGTGTCCACAGACTTCTGGTTACATAGTGTAGGTGAATCATTGACTCTGTCAGGGGAATAGTTGTAAATCGGAAGTTATCAAAATAAAACTAGACCCAAATTAAGTAATGTTGTGATTAATAGTAGGTAATGTTGTCCCAAGGTAATCCAAATAATTGGAATTCTTTACAGTAATCTACTGTGTTTTGTCTACTTTAGTTTGCTAGCATAGCAAAACGTCCAGTGTAGAAAACCTTTCAAGTAGCAGCTTCTCGTTTTCAGCCAGTGCTGACCATCGCTCTCCCCGGTTAAAATGACAATGTCAGCTGTTAGTTTTGATGAATTTTGAGTAATTTGATGACAGGCCAAAATGTTTTGTCAGGGAAGAATCTCCACTCTGTAACACCACTGGACAATTGCATGTGCACCTCAGGTCTTTATGTAGTTTTAGCAACTTAACAGAGTGATAGGTCTTCCAATTAAACCTTAATTTATTTCAAAATGATAATTTAAGATATTCAACTTAATTTTTAACCAGAACCTCCAGTATTTAGATGCTTGTGCGCCAAATTTATTTGTGTACATCTGTGATTATGTGTCACATACTTTTTTGTACAACATTTCACATCATTATTGGATCAGTCATAAAAAGAAATGGATAGGGACATCCTAGTTGTAGGAGTTTTTGTAATGCTATTAACCAGCCATCTTATTTGTAAATGTAATGTTCCTTACATTCCTTTTTCAGGAATCTATCTGCCATTCAAGACCGAGAGATCTGCTGCTACTCTGTCTCCTGCAAAGAGAAAGACAATATAGGTAAAGAGTAGATCAGAGTCAAGTGATCCTCCTGCCAACCGCATAGATACAAATGTTTAATAATATTTGGGCCTGCTGATGTCATAAAAATGTCTTAACTGTTCCCTCCCGCCTGCAGATATCACACTTCAGTGGCTCATCCAGCATTCAAAGTCACGGAGAAGCTGAAAGTGCAGCCCCCTCCTCCCCAGTCGCAGCTCTGGCCCTCAGCCCCCTAATGGTCACGGGTCCCTGACAGCCTTCCCTTCCACTGCCTCTGTGAAGTAATCCAGCTCTCTCCGCTCACTACCGGCACCACCTGCACCACCCACCCAGTACACTACCATAGATGTGTAGCCCTTGTACAGCACTACCATCACCCCAACTATCTGGAGTCTTGAAAAGTTGTTTCAGTACTGTGCTAGAAGGTGGACTGTCCATACCTGTCATGCCTTATCGCTTGCCATTACGCACATGCTCTGTGTACGTCATGGAGTATTTTTTTTTTTTAATGGCTTCTGTTCCCTTCAACACAATAATCTAATGATGTTGCAGTTTACTGTTCCCTGGTTGTACTAGGATGGAGCTACTGTAATCCCACATTCAGACATCCGCTCTGTTGCCTGTCAACATTTGGTGTTTACGTGACGAGGTCGTGATTGTAGTTTTTAACAGTTATTTGCCAAATGGATGATGGTGGCTCGCGCTAATGCCTTCAATTCCTGATAAACTGTTAGCAATGTAGCCTGCATTTTATTTGCTGGCGTATGGATGTATCTATTTTATTTAGCGACTTAGATTCAAGTTTACACATAACATAAAGAAGAATGGAAGGTAAGACTGTGATTGGTTGTTGTGTCTGAGGCAAAATCCTAAGATGGGTCAGCTGAGTTTTAAGTGCCTTTGGCTAAGTGAGTGTTCCAATCAGACAGTTGTTGCCCAATGCAACTTCTAACCCGCTATTATAAATAAACACTTGCTACAGACACAGTGTAAATCCCTTGATTACACTTAACGCTGGCCCTTGACAATCTCATTTTATGGTTGTAATCACATAAACACATTACGATGCCTGAGAAAAGACGAATAATGAGGAATGAAGTAATGGGTGAGAGGGATGTGAATGAGAAAATGTTACATTAGGTTTGGTTGATGGGTGATTTGAATGTTTCACATGTAGCCTATGACTCTTATGTAGCTTGACATGTGGGCTAAGTTTGGCTTGCAGTTCTCAGGTTGTTACAGGACTTAAAAAAATTGAACACAGAATGGGTGTGTCCAAGAATCTTTGTCAAAATCCCTGTTTTGTTCTGGTTGGATAACAGAAAGCCAGTGTTAGTCCCGATGACTGAGTTTACAGAGAACAGAAGACAGTCCATTGGTTCAAAGCATTGGATCCATGCCTTGCCACACCCTTGTCTGAATCCTGATGTCTTTCTGTAGAAGCCTTAGAAGTCCAAGGACAACACTGTCTCCTCTAAAAGTGACGAATTGATTTACACGCAATTTTCCTTTCAGCGACAAGACAATGATTTCTTACTGTATTAATATGCCCCCTTGCTTTGCCAGTGCATCTTGATCACTTTAAATTAATTTTTTTTCCTGTGTGTGTGAGTGTTTCTGAATCAGGTTGAGTTTTCACTTCTGCTACTATACTGTTTGTAGGCCTTCACGGCTTCTACATTTCACTGTAATGTTGTCTAGAAATCCATCACATGCTCACATGTTGTTGTTGTTGGTGATCGTCATAATCCTAAATGTCGATTGTTGGGACCACAGCAGCAGTGAGGGGCTGTAAAATTTGGGGGACTGTGTGGGTAATTTGGGGAAAGCTTTGTTACCTGTGTAATAATATAGCCTATTTGCAATTTGTATGTGCATGTGCTGAACTTATTCACATTCAATTGCAGACTTTGTAAATAAGACGTTAGCATTTTTATTCCAACAAATGCTCCTGTAGATGTCATGCATTCTTTCCCTGTGATTGCTAATAAATTTGTTTTTATTTTTAAGGAAATTGCTTGGAATGGAGTAAATTCGGTTTGTCACCACTAGGTGGAAGCAGAGGACTTTGGAAAGATGAATGAAGGGAGCTAGTCTTCTGACTGTAAACTCCCAGGTTTTGTTTTTAGTTCTCTTGGTGCATCATGAACATGCTTTTCAATTTTATTTATAGTGATTATTGTAAGGCGGTGTTTCTGTGGAGCTCTTATCTAAAAGAGATAGAGAATTGAGTATATGAGTGCGATGACTTATTCCAGCTCAGTTTACAGCTGTTAAGTCTTACTTGATTGAAACTTCACAAAAGATGATCAGGCAGCTTACCTGCACCTTAAATTTTTTGCTACCTTTTGTGGATAGATGTGATTCTGCAGCTATTGTTACTGATAGATCCCATAATAGCTGATTAACACCTTTTAGTGTTTTTTGGCAGAAAAATAGCTATTATGCATAGAAATATAGCACGCAGCTAAGCAGAATGTTAAGATAAGCGCAGGGAATGGGTCACAAGCTGAGGGGCAATAAAGTGAGTCGTGTTCTCACAGCTGGAGCTGCACAGAGCCGCCGGGAGAGCTGGTCTGTGCTGTTAAAGCAAAAACACCTTAATTAATCTCATTTCTTAAACGCAGCATTTAATGAACAGCTGCTGGCATTTATTGTATGCCAGGGCAGTAGTTGGAACGTGTGGACAGATCTAGGTGTTATCTGATGAAATCCATGGGTCAGTGGAGACCGTGGAGTGTGTGTCTGTATGGGAACTTTGTATATGTATGTGTGTGTGTGGTTTACAATTGCAATGTCCAGGTGATTAAGTAGTGGTTACAAGCCTGCCACGTGGATTTATGTGAGGAGGTTACAGAGAAGACCCATAGGTGTGACATGCCATTAATGTAGTTCCACCAATGGGCTCATTATGTAACAACATGTTTTGCACTTACCACCTGTCACAACTGCGCTGTTTGCATTTCTTAAGAGTCCAAACTCGTCGGACAGTCCTATGAATAACCATTTATTAGCAAAAGTTAATTATGGAATATTCTTCCAGGCGTTATTCACTCCCTGATAGCTTTCACTCTGCTTCACTGCGACAACCCTGAGTTAAAAAAATCCTCTATAAACCCACAATAGATGTCTTAAATTATGAGCATGTAACTCAACTTTCAATTGGGCTGCTAATACTAATATAATCAGGATCACAGCGACATAGCAGTATGTATAGGCCGCTGTATTATAATCCATTGTGGTCCAAATAATGGCTAAGTTTGAGCTTACTCAGAATTAATATTGAACTGTAGCAACATAAAACAGCTGTTTGCCATCGCAAGCATCTATCAGCTTCCTGTCTGATGCACAGAAACTGTTCACATTGAAGTAGCCGTTGCTTAAACGTCGTATGGTTCATTTCTGTCTCTCCAGCAAACAGCACCAGATATTTTCACTTAACACTCAATGTAGGAAGCCTGCGCTTTACTTTCCCTCAGTCGTCCAACAGCGTTGTGACAAGCGAACACATCACACCTAGTCTATGCAGCTTCATTATCATTTCTTTTACACATCCTGTGGAGACGTGTGCACGGTACGAGGTCACTCGTTTTCTGTGTAAGGCACCAGTTTAATGTCTGTCCAAACAAAGACAATCTTGGAGAGGGGTTCTCCTCCTGGTTGGTCATATACATGCGTGTTTGTGTGTGCATCTGGGTTTATTTAGCATGCACATTGGAAGTATTAGTATCTACCGTATTACCCCTATCACTGCTGAAGCATCTCTATTTCATTCCTCCTCTCTCTAATTCCCTGTATCATAAACAGTTTTTGTGTCTTCCAGACAGGCCTGTAATAATATTTAGTCCACTTCCAGCATTTAGACTTTGGAAGTCATAATGTTTATGATATACAGCATTTACAGTGCACCCACAGGAGCATCTCACTAAATCGCCAAGCTGCGAACATGTGGCTCTGAAGGTGAAGGTCAAGTCTTGTCTGATTTACAGTACCTGTATTGGAATGAGTTTTAACCAGCAAGACGTTAAATCTAAAAT
Source organism: Lepomis gibbosus (assembly GCA_029875015.1). NCBI lineage: Eukaryota > Metazoa > Chordata > Actinopteri > Centrarchiformes > Centrarchidae > Lepomis > Lepomis gibbosus. Next base: position 10,307 of record JAPMOB010200629.1, read on the forward strand.
TCAGCAGAGAAGTACAAAGCAGATGCAACCTGACTTGGTGGGATCTTAAATGCAGCATTGGCGCATGTGTTTAGCTCAGTGTTTCAAAAAATATGGGCAGGATGAAAATGGTCATTTATATTTAAGACGTGATTGCACATTGGCCCAGTCAGTTTTTTATTTACCCCTGTTTGTCCGTAAGTCCTCTTGTTCACAGCGATGACATCAGAGCACCACTGTCATCAGCTGAGCTAAGTGTTGGTTTATTTGTCCAGGGATCTTAAAGCCTTTGTTTTATGAGACGTCAATAAGTTGTTCCAAAGTTAAACTATAGTTTGGGGATTAGAAGTTTGAAGCCCCGGCATCGACAGGCATCTGCAAACGCTTCATTCAGGTCCCCGTGTGGACCATAATTTGGCACTAATCACTATGTGTGGAATGTCACATGATTCATACAGAGCCGCATGGCACATATCGCCATCCTTCACTGCTCTACACCCTGTAAAAGACAGATGGTTACATGCACACACACCCTGTAATAGCCCAGCTTGCTAAGTCTCCATAGTCGAGTACTTTGCTCAACTTAGCTGGTTTATCCCAAGTATAGAGACGTTCATTAGTGCACATACGCTAGTGAGAGTATTTGACCCAATGTGATTTTCAGTTCAACAACATGTTTTTGGGGGGTTTCTGTCACATCTGATGCATATTTCTTTACATGCACGGATTTCTTTTAAGGACAATAACACGTTGAAATCTTCCTTAGAGGGTCCACTAGCATGTTTGGAGTGGACACTCATATGTCCACTCACACTCATTCACAACTCATAACAAAATAGACACTAAATAATTTACTCAGTAGTTGTAGTACATTGAGATTTGGGACACTAACTAATACACACAACAGTCATCTTTTCATCCTCAAAATGCGGTTTTACAGTACATCATGGGATTGTTAGCAGAAAGTAGTGCACATGCCATGGACAGTTTTTTTTTGTTCCATTGTGGGATATTTGAGGGCACAATATAGCGCAACATTTTCACACTCGGAATTTGGATAAGTCAAATAAAATAAAACAGTAAATATACAGTAGTGCACTATATGGTAAATAGGGAGTGATTTCAGACACATCCTTAATTGAAATGTCAACTATGCGACGGATTGCCATGATATTCGATCCTCACGCTCATGTCCCCCTCTGGATGAACTGTAATTGTAAATGGTGATTCCATGACTTTTCATATAGTGCCATCAACAGCTCAACATTAAATTTAATTTAATTCAATACTTTGGTTCATGTCCAAATATTTGCATGCAAATAAGAAAATATTAGCATGCTAACACACTAAACTAAGATGTGAACATGGTCAACATACCTGTTAAACATTAGCATGTTAGCATGGTCATTGTGAGCATATTAGCTTGCTGACATTAACATTTAGGAAAGCACTGCTGTGCCTCAGTACAGCTAGGTCGGTCGCACTGTACACTTTTGTTAGATAATCTAAATATATCCATAATGGTTTTTTTTGTTTTTTTTTAGAAATGATTATATTTTATGTCTGTTTTACATGAATTCTCTTTTCCCTGATTTGGTGAAGCTATTAGTCGTGATCAATGAATCAAGTAATATATCCTAAAATCTTTGACAACTACTTAAACTTAATCATGTTTTATACTGAGGTGTTCAGTTGGCATTGCTTTGATTGGAGTGGCTGCAACCCAGAACAGAAAACCACTGTTTGAGCATCAAACAGGAAAGTTATTTTTTATTTGATGTAAACCATGACTTACTCTTCTTCTTTTAATGATTGTGGGAGTGCAGAAAAGCTGCTGAGACCTCCAAATGCAATAATTCCATTTCCACTCTGCAAGTAATCTTTCAGGTCCATTCTGTTATCCTGTGTCCTCTCAGATAGCCAGCTCTCCTGTGAACGTTTTCATACTCTCACCTCCCTGCCTCGGCTCTGACACTCTCTCCTCCTCAGATTCCATTAAAAAGCATAACTTCTGCTCCTGGGGCTCTGATCAAATAAGGCAGCTAATGCATTTTTCTTGCGTTTTGATTTTTTTCCCCCCAATGTACCTCATATTTACATATAGATTGAGTATTTATCAGACTGCATTTTAAGGCAGATTTACTGTAGTCCACTTTATTAAACCATGTTGGATTTATGTATGTTTAATGAAAAGTTGATGTAGTGAGTGTAATTCTTTGAACAAGGGAGTATACTTGGTATGTGGGGTGAATAGTAAAGCAGGAGCTGTGAAAAACTGAACTTTTAAGTCTTTAAATGTCTTTGGTGGGGTTTGGTCAGTTTTTAATGGTAGATAAGTGCCCTGCTCTCAGTAGCTATAGATGAACATTGCTCCATCAACATCATGGGATTTACAATACAAAATATCAATCATCAATTTCTTTATCCTGCTGTAAAAGTAGATAAAAGTGAGATAGGTCACAAACCACTCAGTGCAAGTAGGACAAGCTGGAGCAAGTTGTATATGATTCATATTCCCGGAGGTCACCTGTCATCTCTTCTCCACTGGGATGCCAACCACACAACTTGTTCAGAGAAACAGTTATTAGCATTAGCACAGTTGAAAGAATAGTTAGACATTTTGGAACTAGAGTTAGATGAGAGGATCAACCAGGAGGCAGGAGGCCTTAGCTTAGCATAAAAACTGGGACTATAGGGACAGAGCTGCCCTGGCTCTGCCCAAATAGCACAAAAACTTCCTGGAGTCATGAGAAAATTCAACGCACTCACTGTGCTTGGCCAAACAAATCACCCCCCAGAAAACCACAAAAACAAAAACTTTTTGTACAGATTAAACAAATTAAATGTAACGTGAGCTTTTGAGGTGCTGCTATGCTAACTATGTTGCATTTGGTCTGATGCTAGCAGTTTTCCCCTCTTTCCCGTCTTTGTGCTAAGCTAAGCTAACTGGCCGCTGGTAGAGTCATATTTTACAGACAAACACACAGCAACGCCGCCTGGTGCAACCAAATCAAACCAAAAAATACTTTTTCCAGCGCACACCAGAATACTAGCATCACCACTATTTTATTCACAGGTTGCATTAAAAACTTCGCTCTGTGCTTGATTACCATCAGCTGTGTCTTTAAATAATTTTAAAAATGCCTTCAAACCATGTGGCTCCAAGGAGTTGAGAGTATATATCCAATATGCTTCCCTTTTCAATAACTGATTTATGATCTTGCCATCCCTAGGGTTAGGATTGACTATCTTGATCCCAGTGAATTTAAGGGAGGCAGCAAAATCGTGTTTTTTTTCCTTGCAATAGCGTAATCTGTGTTTTAATTTCTCATAGCAGATTTATGTTCAGCTGTTCTCAATTTAAGATTACACTTTGTTTGGCCTAAATATATAAAGCCAAATGGATACATGAGAGTGGTACCTACCTTGTCATCTAGCTCTCAAAAGTAACACAAATATGTTTATTCCTTTACTGTAAAGTCAGATGAACTTTTTAAAGAAAATACTTTTTTGTCCACTAGATATATATCCAATCAGAAACATGACAGTATTCATAAAGGGAAATTCTTACACATTGGTCCAACTGTGTATTCTCAATGCACAAAAGTTTTCCTCTGTATGTTGTATAAAGTGACTTGATTTATCAGTGTAACCCTATCAAATTTCTGTAACATGGAGCAAATAAGACTGGATTAGACTGAACCCTAGGAGGTATTTAAACTACACAAGACAATTGTAAAAATATGTAAAAAAACAACATGCCACTAAAATGTGTCTTTTCTGATAAATGTTGCACAAATCCCTACAAAGGATGTTCTCACTGTGCGTTGGCAGCCGTCCTGGCTCGAGGCTTGAGGATTCTGTTGCTCTTTGTTTGCGTGGAGCATCAGGTATGAGTGTGTTCAAAGGACTTCACAGGGGCTGTGCGAGTCCTTTATCCTTCAATCATCGTGGCTTCAGGTTGACAATGGCTGAAAACTCTGTGGGTTATGAATGGTGAGGCTGTAAAATGGGCAAATGGTGCACTGCAGGCTTGAATGTTGGAAAGAATTATTAACAATGGGGCAAAATAATGTGGTGCAAACAGTGTAGCAACCTAAAGGCTCAGTTTTGAAAGCCATTTTCAGTGTGTAAGGTTTTGATAGTTCACGCTCAAACCGATAGGTGTAGGTTTTGTTTTGCTCTGGAATATTTTACCTCATTTTTGTCTTCTTCTAAATAATGAGCCCGACTGCCAGAGAGAGTTCAGCATCATTCCCACCACCCCTGCTCCTCTAAGTAAGGCCTTGATGAGACTTTGGATTCAGTTCAATGAGAGGGACAGATGTTCCCTCCTGCCAGCTGGACAGCCGGAGATAGATGGATTCAGACCAGGTAACCTGTCTTTGATATTAGCAGCCTTTCCTGTGCAAGTATCTGGCCTTGGCAGACAACACGAAGCCAATCAGGTGGAAGAACAGCCTTTACCTTGGTCTGATTCCCTGCCAAGACACCTCCCGCAACTTTCCCAGAGTCACAGCAGACACAAGGTAATCAAACATTCATCCTTGCTGCGCATTGCATTGCATTTGAAGCAATGGTGTTGTTAGCATAGCTCCATATAAAAATTGATTTGTGAGGAGGCCTCCAGTATGTGATGTCATCGTGAGAGACAGGCAGTGATCTGCTGGTTTAATCCTCTTGAATACATTTGTTTGAATTTTTTTCTCATTCATTTTTCTTTTATTACATGAGGGAAATATCCGCGGCACTGTCTCTTGAGTGACATGATTTACTCCTGCTCATACAGTAGAAGCAACAGTTTTCCCTGGGGGTTTGCGCTCCATTATACTGTGAGAAGGCTGAAGTTTTGCTGATGAGAAACAGCTGTAGCCTGAGCCACCGCAGTCACAGGAATAGGAAAAATAGCACTTTGGCAACTTTCAACCACCTGCCTGAACATATACACTCTTTTCAGGCTGCAGTACAAGAGTACAAGCAGTCTGCAGAGAGGCACACAGAAAAGTGCACTGTATGCTTGTCAGTATTATAAGTAGATACTGAGTTTGACTATGACGTCCTTTTTCCTTCCTATAACACGTTCATGTTTTCCACACTACTATTCTGTGTGCACAAGTTTAATGGATTGCCCATTTTCATTTCACTGACTTGCCTGCAATGGTTTCCAAGTGACAGTTTTGCTTTAGCATGTTGTTGTTGAGACATTTCCAAAGCAAACTTTCCAGTCATTAATTCTGTTGCCATGTTTTGTGTTAAAGATTGCCAATCCAACCACCTCTATGTGTTATAGTGTAATTAAAGAAGTGTTTCAACACGATCTGATGAAGAAAAGTGTTTGGATACACAGGAAAGGAGACGAGGCATGGCAGTCACAGCTGAAGAAAGAATTACATTCTTTGACATAGTTAGCATGTCCTTCGCACTCAGTGTGCTGCCAAGTTGAAAGCATTTCTGAGAGCATGATTAAAGGTTGCTTATAGAACAACATTGGAGCACAGCGTCTCCCAATCTTTGAGCAGAGAGTCCTTCCGTAAAGAAGCATGATGAAGCAGGACTGGAATGCTATTGTTTTACAGGAATGCTGTTTCCTTGCTGTTGGCATTTGACTCTGAAATGAGGACAAGTTGCTATTTCTGGTGGAGTGCGACTACAAGTTATTGTGCCAGGCTACAATGAGCACAATCCCCTCTGAAGGTGACACTTCATAGAGGTTGGTGGTAAAGAATAACCTGGTGGCCTAGGATACGCAAGGCAGTGACTCAATAGAAAGACTTGATGCCAGTTCTTACAGAGAAATCAAGACTAGCTGAAACTTCACAACCACAGAGGAGTTATAACCCTGTTTTCTACCTTCTGATGTCATTATTTAAAGACTTTTTGGTTTGACATTTTATGAAATATGCTTATTCTCTTTCTTGAGAGAAACTTAAGATAAAAAGCTTGATATCATTCTGATAACTGCCTATATAATATAAAGTTAAAGCCAATAGCCACTTAGCTTAGCTTAGCATAAAGAAACTAGCCTGGCTCTGCTAACAGGTAAAAAATAACCCACCTCTAAAACTCACAAATTAACAAGTCATGTCTTGGATCCATACAGAAACCAAAGTGTAAAAACTACAATTTGTGGTTTTACGAGGGACGACGGAGTTTTTGTACAGATTAAACAAATAAGATGCATTACGTTAATTAGTGGCCATGTTACCTTTGGAAAGAGCCAGGCTAGCTGTTCCTTCCTGTTTCCAGTATTAATGCTAGGCTAACCAAGTGGTGGGTGTCGCTTAAAAGACCTACCACTCCTCTATGGCAGCTTTGCATGATTCAAAGTTAAAAAAAAATCCTGTCTTATACTGGCCCTTCATGTAGGCCCTCATTTCAGCCTCTGTCTTAATCAAGCTGTAGACGCTCCTGTCTCTTTTAGACCACCCCTCTCAAAGCCCACTGTCTTCTGATTGGCCAAGACCTGAAGCATGTTACAAGGCTGTTGTTGTTGCTGCTGAGTGAGTAAAAGACAATATATGGAATACTGGCTCAGCCTAGCTCTGTGTGTCGTAGAACTGAGCTGTTGGTAGAAAAAGCTGTTGAAAACAGCTTTCAGAACAGGAAGAAATCTAAGGTTTTTGCTCACAGGGATTTCTCTTAAATACTTTAACCTCATTATTTAAAGCTTTGGCCATGTTTAACTTGAACATCTGACATTGTTACATTGTAGATAAGTCATAAAATATGGAAAAGCATAATAGCTCTCCTTTAATATTTAGCTAGCTTTCTTTAATGGACATACATAAGAGTGAGTTATTGAGTGGTATCGATCATCTAATTCTCATTAAGCAAGTAATTAACTGATTTTACAAATGTTGAACTATTCCTTTAATATTTTCATTAAAGCACTGACAATGACATAAACCAGATGCTAGTGACAGGGCCATTTTAACAGCCACACACTTATCAGAAACTTTAACCAGCCACTGTAAACACAGAGGCAAACAATGAGCTCATTTATTGGAAGGGTTTATCTCTGGCTCAAAAACACATAGTATATTGCTGTTAGTATATTTAATTATCTTTTATGCATTTTAATTTAATGTTTGGAAAATGTTAATGCAGAATCAAGCTATATTTAGCTCAGTTCTTAATGCAGAACTCCACTCCACATGCAACTCCAAGAGGCAAATTCTGAGTAAACAGGAGAAGGAAATTATTGTTTGTTCTTGTGAAATTGGTTATATTGTCTTTGGCGCAATACACAGACAAGTTCCTGGCTTGAGACCACAATGCAAAGCTGTGTGGGTATAGACAGAGCAGAAAGTGAGAGACATTTCCAGGTGAAGATGTTTGCACTGAATAATTACATTTACAGTACTGTGTATTCAAAAGATTCTTGGCAATTTAAAATTTCAAAATAGGTTTTTCTGTGCATCCAATCCTGTGGCTGTTATCTAAAGTCACATCTCCTTTTATGTCTCACATGTTGTCACATGCTGTGTCGTCACAAGGGAACTGAAGATGGTATTTTCTTTTATTTCCCTGTGACACTGGCTTTATCTGCCTTTGTGAAGGCTTGACATGTGGAATGCTTTATGTGACATTTGCAGTTTTCCATGGCATATTACTTTCTGTTCTCTAGTTCTCTAGTGTTGCCCTGCTGTCTGCAGCCATGGTGGTCCTCTTAGCTACTTGGAGACGTGTTGTGTCCCTGCCACTGTCAACCAACATCTCCACCCTTTCACCCAGAGACGTGGCACCTCTACCTCTTAACAGGCTACGCGTCACGCAAACCCACTAATCTATGCATGATTCCTCCAGAGAGGGTTCACAGCCATCTTTGTTCCTCCCACCACTGCCGCTCGAGAGCAAGAGGCTCCGCACATTCCAGGAGCGACTGGTCATTGAGTTGTTTCCATTGAGGCAGGAGAGCATGGGTCCAGCTCTCTGTCTCCGGACTGATGGATGGCCTGTCTGACTTTATCTGAGCAGGACGGACGCTGCGTTGGCTGGGGCCCAGAGATTGTCACTTCTGACTGCTTTATCAGGGCCTGACTTATAGAGCTGTCATCCTCTTAGAACAAGGTTCCCAGGCATCTCGTCCAGCCATTCCCCCCTCCTGTCTATCATACTGACATCCAGGGACCTTGGCCTGCATGCTTGCCTGCTAAACTGGCCTGACGCCTGCCTCCGAACCACCCACCCACCCAGGGACAGATACATTAACAAACTTGTCTTGATTCATCAGCTCCACCCTTGGGTGTTAGGCAGCCTGTTGTAAGAGCCTCTCTTTTGCCAAACTCCAGATGAGGCGTGGACGGTCTTATTTTAGATACAGATAGGCCTTAAGTGTGGATAAATGACTCTTCTTACGCGTTTTCACAAGATATCCACTCATGTCGTATCTTCCTCGTCTTGTACAAACTCAAAAGACATGATTTTCAATAGATTTTACTGCTGATATGTCTCTTTATCTAGTGTGCACACCGCAAACCCAGAAAAAAAAAAAAAGACGACGATGCCAAATTTTCAAACATCTTCTCATGTTTGAGCTTGCCATGACACCACAGTGGAGTTCCTTCCTTATTCTTACTGTGATGAGCTATTGGAGAGCTTTGGGGGGAGGCCAAGAGAAGTCTGGGGCCTCTCCTGCACATTCTGATATTTTGTTTCAAACAGAGCAGCTTTTGTTCAACTGTCAGAAAGGGAGCAATTCACAGTGTGTCAGAGTGTGTTTAGTAACCACAAACACACAGCATGTGTTTATTTCTGTTTAAGTTTTACAGAGATTGTATAGACACTGTTAGACATGTGTTTCATACTGTTTCCATGGGTATCATCAATCAAGAAATTATGGAATTTTTAGTGTTTATGTGTCAGTCTGTATCTAGTCTAAGTATCATTGAGGTAATAGGGTTAATGTCAGAATGGCTTTTAGGACGTGCCAGAGGAAAGAGGAGGAAAGATCAAATAGAGATTATCATCTCCAGATCTCACCTCTGACTCCTCTTTCAGTCCACAAAATACAACACCCCAGGGGGTTACTTTAAAGACAGAGCCATGAATATGATGCAAATGTATCTATTCTCAGTGCTGTGTATTTCCTAAAGCTAGACCAGACAAGCAATGAAATTAAAGCTGCAAGTGTATTTTTTGGTCACACTAGGAGTGTGGCTCAAGAGACTGCAATGTTGGACCCACCACTTTGGTCTACACTGAAATATCACAAAAACATTTGGATAGGTTGCCATGAAATTTTGTACAGAATTCCACGGGCTCCGTGGAGGATGAATTCTAACAACTTTGGTGATCTCTTGACTTTTCCTCTAGTGCCACCATGAGGTTGATATTTGTGGTTTTATGTGAACTGCCTCAACAATTATTGGATGGATTGTCATGACAATTGATACACAGTCCCCCTCAGGATGAATTGTAATAACTTTGGGGATCCACTGACTTTCCATCATCGGGTTGAAATTTTAATTTGTCCAATACCTTGGTTTATGACCAAAGGCACCTCCAAAACTAATGACATTCCTATCAGCCTCAGCTTTGTACATTGTGCTGTAGTTAGCATGCTAACATTTGCTAAGACGGTAAAAATGATACCTGCTAAACATCAGCATATTAGCTTTGTCATTGTGAGCATATTAGCATGCTGACTTATGCTGAATATTTAGCTGAAAGCACCGCCGTGTTTAAGTACAGCCTCACAGAGCTGCTAGCATGGCTGTCTATTTACTCTTAGTGCTATATTATAGTACTATATTAACCCTCCACCACTTTCCCATAATGAACAAATAGAGGTGTCTATAGCACGTGCAATACTCTTTTTGAAGAAAAATAATGATTCTTAAGTGTCTGAAATCTCATTTTACTTTTTAAAATGACAGACTTATAACAATTATAACAATTAAGTGATATTGGACACAGCATTGGTGTTTTTTTTTATCTTGGCAAGTGAATATGCAATAAACACTGAAACAAACAGCTTTGGCGTTCATAGTGTTCTTCTCCATCTGTACTTTGCATTAATGCTGATTGTCACCGTCAAAAGACAATAGGGACTCGTTAAGACCACTCAGATTTTAAAGCTCATCAAAATGCATTCAGTATGATTTCCCCAAGAGGCTTACATGACAGCAGTTTGTATGAGAGTGGTTAAGACAGGTGAAGCGTAATTGCAAAGGCAAAGCAATTTTTCTGCTGTAGATTGTGTCAAGTGTGTAGTTTGTTGTGTCATGTCCCCACCACAATATGGAAAGTTACCTCCCCACCCCCAATATATTTGTCATGACTAGTCATCAAATTCCTCCAAAAGCTAAAAGAAACCAAATTTTCTCCCCTCAAAATTCAGTGTGAAACTGATTCCAAACTGCACTTAACTCCACAAGCTTGTTCGCATATCAACCGATGGCCAACCAACTGGCCAATTTTGTGCATAGTCTTTTGCACATGGTCCTTTGTTTTACTGCATATCCCTCATATAGCTGCTGGTTAATGAGTTAATACTGAGTATACAGAGAAATGCGTTTGTCTGCTTGAATATTTTATCCCCTGGATTGTGTTTATTCCAGCTATCTGTCCATCCATCCATTCTCTATTTAGACAAGTGTGTTCATCTGTCAATTCGTTGCTGCTTTCCCATCTGGCACAGTGATGTATCATAAATATAACTTGATGTGTGGACATCTGAGAGTACTAATAATACAAATAATTGTTTCTCATGTCCATTCCTGTCTGACTACTATGTGAGTCACTGAGCCATTACATTATCATGCATTTATAGATACACTATGATCCTTCCCTTAAATTTGATATACAACACAAGATAGGATTTTGACCATCAGCAATCAAAGATACGAGCAGGACTCCAGTAATAAACCAGCTTGTAGGGCTAAGAATGGGGTACAGAATGGGGCCAGTGTGTCAGCCAGAGTCGTTCCAGGCAAGCTAGAGTCTTTCCTGTAGCTCCCTCCAAAGCTCTGCTTTCCATCCAACCTGGATCATGTGCCTTTAATAGTGTGTAATCTCTTAAGGGGTGAGATTTATGTCCTCCCCCTCTAGAGTCGGGGCCAGATATATCTGGGAAGGGTGAGCAAAGGCTCCTGCAGGAAGAAATGATTGACCTTCTGTAAATTTGTGTGAGAAACACTCCAAACAAGGCACCTATAGTTCCTCATGACCTCGACACAAATACAGTATTTACGAAGGGTTCTAAAGTAAACACATTTTTCATCATTTTAAATTTTTTGTTGTGCTGAAGACTTACAGATTATTAATTATTAATATCATTGTTCAGGTACAAAATGCAACAGATGTGGACAGCTTGGCCATCAGCCTGCAGCTTATATAACTGTTCTCAATAGCTGTATTGTAACAGTTTGTTCCAAATAATTGTTGCTGCGATGGTTCTGTGAAACTTGGTATTGTGTCAGATGATGGAAGTTGTTTGGAGACAATACACATTTGTTGAACTTATGAAAAAGCAATATGTATGATGTATGATATCTCTCTTCTGTAGGCCTATATTGGTCATCATTTTGATGGACTGGCTAGTTTCGCAATAAGCTGCTGTGTCACTGCCGCCCCAGTGCGCACAGGACATATTAGCTCTGGGAAATCAAGACCAAATGTTTAAACTAAGGGAAGAATAAAAAGTCCTTTTAATCTTATTTATTGATATGAGACATGTGGAGTCAATGTACCTTCAAAAATGCACTTGTCACTTTATTTAAATTTCAGTGTTAGTCAGACATATTTGAAAAACAGAACTTACATAAGAACAAATCTAAAAGTCTACAGAAGTTTTAACCGTTTAATGACTTAAATTTTTGACCTCATTCTGGTGCTAGACATAAAGTCAGGTGATCACCAAAGTTTTTACAATTCATCCTGATGGGGACACAAATGTCAATACCAAATTTCATTCCTCCACAATACATCCCATTGTTGGTAAGATATTTAAGTCTGGACCAATGTTGTAGAACTAATGACCGTTGCTATACTGTTTTGGCCCAGGGTCACAGTTGTTGAACAATGTATTTGGGAAGAACGATTATTGAATAACGATTCAATCGCTGAATCCACATCACTAAACTAGGCAAAATTTCAGATAGCTGGTCTGCAGTTCCTCTACTTACTACTTATTACTGGCCAATGGTTGGTAGTGGCAGAGTGAAGAGGGCAGATTGCTGTCAGCTGGGGGTTAAGAAGGCTACTGCTTCCACAACTTCAATGGGCCAATCCCAGGTGCCCACCTGGTTACTAATAAACACAGGCACACACACCCACACACACACACACACACACACACACACTGAAGGCTCTTCTCATTTCTCTATTTTGTGCCTCCCTGTGTCTTCGAACCTCTGTCCTCTTGCCTGTGACCTGGAAATCAATGTCAGGACGCCATTTTGAAGGACACCTCAATTCCTAAAGGTAACAGGTTTTAAAAGGAGAGTGGGAAGGGACATTTAGGGGAAAGTCTGGAGTGCAACAGGTAAAGTGATCGGACGTTTAGTGGGCTCTATGTTACAGGATTGCCAGACGAACTCATCAAGAAATGCTTTATATGTTGGGAATTTTCTGAAGTACTCCAACATCCCATCGGCTAAACAGACTGTGGCGAGGTTGCGCAAGTTAACTTCACCTGGTATCTTTTTGTTTTTTTCTTACTGAAGGGGACATCTATTTGAATCCGGACAATTTAACTATTTTGAATGAACATTTGATATGCTGGAACATTTGGGTTTTGAAGATTAAATGTGTGTTGGAAACTATGACAATGTTTGTTTGCGACCGAGCCGCCTCCAGCAATGAATACATGTTTGTTTTTTTGCCGCTATTAAAATAATCTGCCCATGGGCCGCTTATTATTGCTGGTGGGCCAGCTTTGGCTCGCGGGGCGCCTATTTCCGACCACTGCTACATAGCCACACTTCTAACGATGCTAAAGTTACAGGTTTTATATGCCCTGCATTACAATACAATACATCAACTTATTTTGGAAATTAATTACACTGTAAAGGTGTTCCTGTAAATGTTACCACTAACTATTGCTGCCACATGCTGATAGCCCTTTTTTGTTATTGGTGTTAGGGTACCTTATCTTTCTTTTTATGTTAGACTCTGCTTTCTCAGTAGAACAAAGGAAGCACTTAACATAATAATCCAAGCCAGCCTGTTGAGCTTAACCAGGAGAATGTTACTTGTAATGTCATCTGACAGCCCATATAAATCACTGCAGGCAAAAATCTGGAACTGTAACATTAACTAGGATGGTCTAAGCATTAACTTGTCCTTAAACTGTGTTTCCCTGTGAAACTGATACATACATCAAAGATGTTTATCTTATGGAAGCAACACAGTCCTGATGAGCTAAAAGGTTACTGGATTAATGATTTAGGTGTTTTTTGAAGTATTACTGTAATGCCTTTGAAGACTCACTTAATGCAAGCCTCATGATGAAGGACAGACATCTATCACCTTGAGGTGATGAGTTTATTTGGCTGAAAGTAGCTAAAATTCTTTTGCTAATGTGAAGCTTTTAAGTTGCTGCTGTGGTACGATAAAGGTTAGAAACCATGTGAACTTTTTTCACTTCCTTATGAACTTCATCTTACAGAGATACGCTATTGATCTCAACATGGAAAATCAATATGTAAACAATCCTTTCACTACAACATACTGTATGAAAAAATATTTAAGCTATGTTTGACTTGCTGTATGTAACGCGTCCTCACACCTGAACGACAGAATAGACTCCTAAAATGACATACACATTTGACAGTTGGAGAGTGCCAGTGACAGCCGTATTGGACCATCATGGTAAAAATAATAAACGTGGTTAACATTATGAAAAGGTCACAGTTTGGTTACTGTTACACACCAAAACTACTTAATTAGGTTTAGTAAAAGATCATAGTTTGGGTAAAAAAAAAGTATGTTGATGGCACATGGCACATGAACAGCAGTCTCCTGGGTGGAGGTCACTTCCCAACAATAAATATATAACAATAAATATAAGCTACTCCATAAGTTTACATGCATTTTATTCATGGGCTTTAATATGTTTAAAAACCCAGCATTTTTCTAAGGTATATTTATGTCACTGTAAACACCCCGTCTGTTCCTGTATGTTCTGATTAAACTGGTAAATTGAACAAAGTGCCAACCACCAACATTTTTGCTGTAAAAATGAATGATATTGTCATTTTGACACTAATAATTGTATGTATGTATAATGAAAATTCAGTACAGTAGACACGCACCACCTGTTTGTGTATTTCTCTCCAGCAGCATCTTGATGCTGAGGCTGCGTGTCTGTCCACAGATTTGACCCGTGTGACCTGGCGGAGTGCCCAGACAGACAGTTCCACCTTCTGCCAAGGTGACCTGTCACCACAGGCTTTTACACAGGGCTGCCATGGGTCTTAGGTTGCCCAGGGGAGCTGTAAAAGTGTTAACACCGTGCTCACTCAGCGCACTGATATTAGGGGAAAGGCCTGGTTACAGGAATAGCCACCTGTTCCCTTCTGGTCTAGGATGAGTGTCCCGACTGTCCCCAAGGACCCTCATTCCTACCACAACCACCACAGCTACACACTGAGAGGAATGGCAAAGTAAAACAAACACACCGCTGTAGTCCACAGTAGACCTCAATCTGTAGATTGCTGCTTAAAGTATTACAGTATCCAACAGAAAACCATTTGCATAATGTACACAAAAGAAACCAATTTCCTAGATCAATATAGATCAGATCTATTATCTGTTATTTTAATGAAAATCTAAAGCCTTTAAAGTTTACTAAAGTTAACTTGCCACAATTTACCTTTTGTTTAACCCAATGCTCAAACAGTACAATCATATTTAAGCAGCTGCAGCTAGGCTGCAGGAATGCTGTCTCTGAGGTTTTCCTACTAAATTCCCAAAAATCACAGGAACAAAAGCGTAATGAACGGATTAAACAATGTGTTGTAAGCTGCAATCACTGGCATGTCCAGATGATTATTACCATCACAACACAGGATTATCAGCTGGTCATGATATTGACTTTTTTCCTGCCATTAAGTGCTTCATATTTTAAACCACTTTTCAGTGTTCTGCACACCCAGCTGCCCACATGGCATCAGACTAAATTGACAAATTAACAATTTAACCTTATATGCATTAACAGAAACCATCTGGAATATTAGTGTTATCCATAACTCTAAAATACCTGAATAGCCTTTGTCACCCCCCCCCCTCCCCCCCACACTCACATAAACACACAAACATGCTCATCATGTTTCATGTGGACAGCTGCGACAACATGCAGATGTTGGCTGAACCTCTAGCCAGTGAAGATCCAAGTTAATTGTTTCCATTTGCTTTTCAAAATAAAGATTGTGAACTGTGTTTATTTTATGCATGATGGCTGATTGTAACGTCGCTAGTGAGTAATGTATATTTAGGTGATGAGTCGCCATGTCGAGACTAAAGCAGGATTTCCTGAGCGTTGTGGTTATTTATTATCTCAATCTCTTAAGTGTGTCACTACGCTGTTTGTCAAATTCAATTATGGGTACATTAGTGGCTAATTGTCTCAGCTGTTTTTCCAGTTCAAAGTCATTTATAAGTCTAATAAATAATTAATCATTTTTCATGGAAGGCAAAGTATTTACTCTTTCTGTCATCACTACTGTTTTCCAGTTTTGTGTCTTTCTGGAAAGTATTATTGAGGAGGGAATAAAGCCACCACACCTTTTTTTTATATTGTCAAGTTTTGAAATTGCAGATGTTTAATTTGTAATCATATATATATGCTGTTCCTGTTCTGTGGTTTCAGTAAATGAAATGGATTTCAGGGCTTAGGTGTGAAGAAAGGGGTGCAGTCCATTTTAGAATCCAGGGTCTGAGGCCAATATCATCCTCACTGCAGCTGTTGGTGGAGGCCTTCCTTTATAGACTATTACCTCACCATAACCGGGTTATGAAAATATCATCACTCTTTGTGCATATGCGTAAGGACAGAGGGTGGCGCTTGACTCAGTGCTAAATTGAGAGTAGTGATGGATCCTCGCGCTCACCACCAGCTCAATGTGTCACTTATAAGAGTTAGAAGGCTTACAAAGAAACAGTAATGCGCAGCAGCCATTATGTCTTTTGTAGTGGTGGAGGACGTTCAGATCTGAATGTACTAATACCACACTGTAAAAAAAAAACCCCATAAAAGTCCTTCATTGAAAATGTTACTTCAGCAAAAGTATAATTAAGAAATACTTAAAGTATTAAAAGTAAAAGTACTCACATATGTGAGGCTAGAAACAATGAAATGTTTCTACATAAAAAATGACAGTTATCATAATAGTTGCCAATTAATTATCTTTTTTATGCTTGTATAAACTGTTGGGTAGTTTAATTTAGAAGAAAATAAAATATTCATATATTATATAAACTCTTCATGTGGTTTGTGTGCACAAATCTCAATTTGTAAAGTAACTAGTAACTGAAGATGTCTAATAAATGTAGGGAAGTAAAAAGTACAGTATTCCCACACCAAAGGAAAATACTCAAGAAAAGAACAAGTATCTCAAATTTCTACTTAAGTACAGTACTTGAGTAAATTTACTTAGTTAAATTCCACCACGGGTCTTTTGTGTAGTCTTTCTGTTGTAATTTGATTCCTTATTTCAAATGAAAATGCCAAAGCACTAAACAGCCCAAAAAATTCATTGTTTATTTAATTTTTGTTCTGCATCACATGTCATCTATTTATCTTCCCTTAAATTTCCATCCTCCACTTTGACATCATCCATTGAAAAGTTTCTTTTCACACTCTAATTTTCCTTCCTCATTGTTGCAAAACAATGCCAAAATCCTCCACACAGCTCTTTCAGAAGCAGGTTGTTTACAGGAACAGAAAGTGTAGAATGTGAGTCTCAAAGGGGGTCCGAGTTGCTCTCTCTACAGAGGTAATTATGTCAAAACAGAGAATTCTTTCTAAATGATCTTATATAGTTTTCTAGCAGCTGTCGAGCGCAATTATGGCTCTTTAAAAGACAACATGAGAGAGAAAAGGAGAGAAAGTAAAGGGCCCAGGAGTCATATTTAGACATAAACCAGAGAGTGTTTGACAGTTACGATACAGGGCTCATGAAGAACTAGCATCCATTAGTTATAGGGCAGTGCAATACTGCCTCACTGCCTTTCTCCAAACCTGTTCTCCCCACCACTCTCTGGAATGAGCTTTGAAATCTTTTCAAATGCTCCAGTTCCTCCCTTACTAATTAATGTCAGCAACATCGTCTCAATTTGTCTCTCTGTGCTGCACACAACCTTCCTGAACCTCTGCCTGAACCTAAAAATTATAGACTTAGCTTTCACTTTTTGTCTTGGAAGACCTTTAAAACAGGGTTTTTTTGTGTTTGGTTTGCACCATGCAGGACCTCAGAGTTCAGTTAAACTTAGAGTTAAGTGTCATACCTCTAATGCCCTGTCAGCAGCTTCCACTTAAGCAACACGAACAGGCACGTGGCCCCTCAGCACAGTCGAGCATAAATTAGACAGAGGTTGTGATTTGGGGTCCTGAGGCCTGTCAGCCATTCGAGGGAATTCATGCTGGTGGAGAAGTGAGTAATGGATTGTCCAGAGGTGGAGCGCGAGGGGGGTCAGAGGATCCCATGTTACATGAACTAAGGACTTGTGTGTGTGTCTTTGTGTTTGTTACCAATCAGTTAGATGCACTTTCAGCTTTCTTTTCTCATGTCAGAGGTTTGTAACTCCAGTAAAAGACACTTTAAATTTATTTTGCAACAATTATGCAGAGTTTTTCAGTTTGAAAATGCACGTGAAACAGAAATAGAAAAATAAAACTGCACTTAATGAATTCTTTAAAGACAAAAATGCACATTTACTGTTGAAAGTTCTTTGAAACTTCTTGTCATATTTTGGCCATCACAAAAACTGAAATCTACATTGTTACAGTAAAGTCCAACAGGAAAGGAAACACAAGTGGCCAGACAATCGAGGTGACAGACAAACCCGCAGTTTATTCTTCTTACTGTATCTAAATCACTTCATTTGGACACACCTGTTACTGTATTACTTATCAGTAATGATCCGTCATTGAACGGGAAAACAAATAGCAGGTGGATTTGAACCAGGAAGTTGTACACTGTGACGTATGTTTACAACTGACAGTGTGGGTTATAATTGTACAGTTTGCTTTTAATTTCTCTTCTGAATTCATATAATTATTCATTGGAACAAGGGACCGACTTAAGTTTTGCAACATTTTCTTGATAATTTGCAGATTTTACACTTTGGAATGTTCAAAACCAAGTTAACATTTGAACCAGCTGACTATGGGTTTTTAATATTTATGTGTCCAGTATTAGTTCATTCATAATATGTTCATGGATTGTCATAATTCAGTTAGTTGCCTATCTGCTTAACCTACTGTACTTCAAGTCATTTAACAGAATGGGTTCCCTTTAGATTTGAATAAACACATGCCTTAATGAATCACCTGCATTGAACTTGACTGTAAGACAGTCTCAAATCTTTGAACTGTAAGACTCAGATATAAATGAATAAGTCATGGCAGACCCTGTGTCGTCACTGGCAGTGATTGCTGTTCAAGCTACAGCCAGTGAGAGTCGGCAGCTGGCAGAGCAGGCAGCTACTTTTTCATTACAAAAGGTTTTTTTTTCACCGCCAACTCTCTCTGTAGCACAGTCCCTGCTGCCCGCATTTGCTAATCCATTCTTTTACCTATATTCTTTGTCTTTTCCTTTTTCGGCTTTTATCAGATCAAATCACTGTGCAAATGGCTTGCACTGCTCGTTTCTTCCCTGCGTCCATTTTCAAATAAACAACTCCTGTTTTGCGCGTGGATTGTGTGATTTTCCAACGTCACTCCTCACGTGTGTTTTCTTGACAAAAGCTGGTTTGGAGACTCGACCAGTTGTTGGGTGACCTGAGTTGTTGTCAGCTTGTGAACACCAACGTCATGCATTATGAACACCACAATGACTTCAAGACTCCAGATTACAAGACAACAAGTTGTGTAGTCTGAACAGCACAGCGATGTGTCTTGTTCTTTGTGACTGGTTTCATGTGGGGCCTTTTGTGCCATTGGGC